>ML682029.1:1398874-1438642 GCA_007922195.1 Podocnemis expansa | reverse complement strand
CCTTTCCCCTTGCATTGCCCTAGGCCCCCAACTTCCCCTCCAATGAGACGTGTCCCCCAATTTACCCTCTCCTTGCATTGCCCCCACCCCCAACTTCCCTCTCCCCCAGGACCAGCCCCCCCAACTTCCCTCTGCCCCCAATTTCCTGCTTTCCCCTTGTATTGCCCCCCAACTTCCCTCTGCCCCAAGACCTGCCCCCAATTTACTCCTTTCCCCTTGCATTGCTCTAGGCCCCCAACTTCCCCTCCAATGAGACGTGTCCCCCGATTTACCCCTTCCTTGCTTTGCCTCCACCCCCAACTTCCCTCTGCCCCCAATGTCCCCCTTTCCCCTTGCATTGCCCCAGGCCCCCAACTTCCCCTCCCATGAGAGGTGCCCCCCAATTTACCCCTCTCCTTGCATTGCCTCCACCCCTAACTTCCCCCTCCTCCAGGACCAGCCCCCCAACTTCCCTGCGCCCCCAATGTCCCCCTTCCCCTTGCATTGCCCCCCAACTTCCCCTCCCATGAGAGGTGCCCCCCAATTTGCCCCGGGGCTGACCGGACCAGAGCAGCAGCTTGTCGAGCGCGTCCCGCTGCGAGGCGGAGTCGGCGGCCAGCAGGACGGAGGTGGCGGCGTAGGGCAGCGCGGAGCCCAGACACGCCGCGCTCCGGAGCGGCTCGCAGGGCGCCGGCCGCTTGCAGCGATCCCGGGGGGCGGGCGAGGCGGGGGGCGCCCCCAGGCCGGGCAGGGGCGGCAGCAGCAGCAGCAGCGCCCAGAGCAGGGGGCCCCGCGGCCCCCCCCATCGCCCTAGGGGCCCCCGCCCCGCCGCCGCCGCATCCCCGGCGGAGCCCCCGTGCAGGCGCCCCGCCAAACTTTGCCAAAACTTTGCCGAGCGGCCCCGGCCTTTGTTGTGCCTGCGCCTTGCCCCGGCTCAGGAATGCGGCCGGGAGCCCCGAGCCGAGCCGAGCCGAGCTGAGCTGAGCCCTCCCCTTCCCCTTCCCTTCCCCGGCCGGGGGGAGAGGAGAGGAGAGGAAGGGCAGGGACCAGCCGCTGCCTGGGGAAGGGGCAGGAGAAGGGGCTGCAAAAACACAAAACCCAGGGAGGCTGGTGGCACTTGAAGAGATTTATCCTTCACAGGAGCTTTCCTGGCAGAAAATCCCACTCCCTCCGATGCTTCGAAGATGGGGCCACTTGCAAACTAGAGTCAAAAGAAACTAAGATGGGGCCATACAGAGCGGGTGAAGGGGCTGCAGCCTGAGAAAGCAAAGGAGGGGGCCTGTTCCAGCTGGAGTTTGTTCCCCTCGTCCAGGCGCTGCGCTTTGGCCGCAGAGCCAGGTCCCGCTCGGCCCCTTCGCTGGGTGCTCTGCTCCTCACAGGCATGCACCATGGGGGTTTAAAGGAGGCTACCACTGTAGACAGTTTCCAAAGGGAGAGCCGTGTTAGTCTAGTCCAGCAAAAAAAGAAAAAACGAGGAGTCATGTAGCCCCTTCAAGACTAACAGATTTATGTTTTGCATGAGCGTTTGTGGGAGAAAATCCCACTTCATCCGATGCTTTGTCAGATGTGCTGGGGCAATGAAGCATCGGATGAGGTGGGATTTTCTCCCACGAACGCTCATGCAAAACATAAATCTGTTAGTCTTGAAGGGGCCACATGACTCCTCATTTTTTTTTTTACAATCCTAGACCCCCAAGGACTGGATGGGGGAGGGACCACCCAGGCCAGCTAGCCTGACCCCCAGCCAGGCACAAGGCAGGCCGGACTCCTCCTGTTTGGAACTGGGAGGGCAGGTCGATGAACGGCTCCAGCGTCTAAGTAGGGAGCCGAGCCCCACGCACCCAAGCGAGGCCACATTCCGGTTACATTGGGGCTTGAAAACGCCTTGCACCAAATTTGACTAATGCAAAAAAGGGTGCTGGGCGACCCCCAGGCCTGGTTGAGATAGTTCAAAGCTTTTGTCTCCAGCCCCTGTTTTGGATGGCCCAGTTCAGATCCTCTGGGGCAGTGCTTCTCAACCGCTGGGTCGTGACACAATAGCGTGTCACGGCCTGCAGCTGAGTGTGGCACCGGGAGCCAGGCCGTCACTGAAAGGAAGTTTCTGCTGCCAAAACAAACTTGCCCAAACCCAGCCTGTCTCATGGAGCTCTCTCCTGGCGGTGGGGGTTTGTCTAAGGCCCAGGAGTTGCTGTGGGGGGGTTGTGCCACTGCCAAAACTCCCAGTGGCGTCAGGCTTTTCTAACGGCAGGGGTTTCGTGCGGCGGTGGGGGCACTGTCACACACGATTGGGCCTGCTGCCAGCCCTATCACACCACAAATAAGATTGAGAACTGCTGCTCTGGGGCAGTGGCTTTCAATCTCAGGTTTCTGGAGCCCAGGAGGATTGCAGGTGATTTCTAAGATTTCCAAAGGGGTCTACACATCCCTTTGGAGTTTTTAAGGGTTCACAACTGAGAAAAGTTTGGAAATCACAGCTCTAGGGTAGTAGTTTGGAGCTGTTAACACTGCTGCTCCGTTATCCTAAGCTTTTTGGAAGTTCAGTGTCTCATAAACTCTAATAAATTTGTTAATCTTTAAGTGCCACAGGACTCCTTGTTTGTTTTAAGGTCAGAAGGGACCAGTACGATCATCTAGACAGACTTTCTGCACCAGGCTCATGGAACCAGGGTCCGGGACAGAACCTCACCCCTCCGCTCCTGTAATAAACCTCTAACCGCTGACTGAGTTATTAAAGTTCTCAAATCATGAGTTAAAAACTTCAAGGTACAGAGAATCCAACAGCAAGTGACTTGTGCCCCATGCTGTAAAAAGGAAGGTGAACAACCCCAGAGACTTTGCCAATCTGCCTTTGGGGAAAATTCCTTCCTGACCCCAAATGTGTCGATCAGTTAAACCTGAGCATTACCAACCAGCCATGCAAGAAGGATTCTCTGTAATAACTCAGAAGCCATCCCACCAAACGTCCCATCTCAGACCACCACCAATAGGCAAAGATGGGGCAATTGCCAAACTAGACTGCCTTGGGCCCCACGCTGTAATAATTCCTGTTAGCAGAGTTTGGTGGTTCTTTTCCCCATAGATTTTATGCTATGAATCATATTCAGTAAATCCTTTCTGTGCATTTTGTATCACTCTGGAGCTCATTTAAATATACAGTACATATTAACAATATATATTTATTACTTACCCACACAAAAGCTAGGTTCTATTTATGATCCAGTTGTAGGTAGGCACTTCTAGGCAAAGAGCAAGACCCATTACGCTAGGTGCTGTACAGATTACACACCAGAAAAAGCAACCACCCCAAACAAGCACAGCCCAGGCTTTTCTTACACGAATTGAGTCTCATGTTTCCTCTCAGGTTCCAGGCTGTCCCTGCACCAGGGTTTGTGAATGCATGCCAGTGGTGTCCTCCAGTGCACACGTCTGTGGCAGCACTCACGTGGAAGAGGGCACGACTGTTTTCACCCTGACCTTGAACTCAGAGCAACTGCAGACAACATGGGGTTAAAAGCCCCAGGCCCATGGGGTAGACCAGCCAGCATTTGAGAGCAGGCTACTGGTTCAGTCCCAGGCAAAGAGCCTCCATCAGCAACAAATCTACTTCCACGGCCTTGAGTCCAGCTGTACAGAGAGGCTTGGGTTTAGTAATTAAGACAGGGAGAATGGGGCAGGATCACCAGGGCACCCCATATAAACCACCCCTACCTCAATTTCCCCTTCTGCAAAATGGGGATAATACGGATGTTGGTAGTCAGCTTTGAGCATCTTACACGAGCCATGTGAACCAAACATTGCAGCGAGCCTGGTTATGCTGGTGGCAGACGGAGGCTGCTGACTCAAACAGCTGGCCTTCTAAGGTCAAGTCTAAAAAAATCCTTAAATCATTTATTTGGTCTGTATTTAAACATACCCAGACACAGCTGCCTACGGAAAATGGTTAGCCCTGCGTAGGTTCTTAACCTGCTCACATGCATTACTTTAACCCTTAGCACTCGACCATCACTGCCAAGAATGGTGATGAGTTTGCTAACCTCCTTGCTAAACCAGCTTCTCATTTTTTTTTTTAAATCAAGGAATTTTACCCCAAACAAACCTGGTTACTGCAGGATGGTGAGAATCTGGCCCCCTCTCAGCTTCACTTACACCTAGCTGAGAATTTAAAGAGCTTCTCAGTTAAGGCTCAAGCAACTGGGAAAGGCTCTAGACTGGGACTTTTGGGGGGGGGCGTCCCCTGACTCAGACATGTTTGCTGGGATGACCATCACTTTGCTTCTATCTCATCTATGTACAAAACCAGGTCTACCCTACAGATTTACATCGGCTTGACCCCTCTGGGACGCAGTGAGCTGCTGACACCTGACTGATGTAATTATGCCAACTAAGCGTGCTTCATAGCTGCCGTCTCTTGAGGAGTGTCTCCCATCGGCACAGGAGCGTCTTTGCTGAATGTTTCTGTGGTACAGTTGCAGCCATGCAGGGATTTGAGTGGGATGCTAGTAGATCAGGTGTCAGCTCAAGCCACAACCCCTAGTCCTCATCTGAACATTGAAAAATGACTCACTGGAAACCAGCCACTTCACCTGCATGTTTGGTCTTAATAGTCTTGAGTTTATATGAGCGTGTCTAGTCTTCATGAAAGGCTTGCAGGAACTCCAATCATTATACAAGCAAGGGGTCCTGTGGCACTGAAAGACTAAACAAATGTATTTATGGCATGAGCTTTCATGGGAGAAAATCCCACTTTGTCAGATGCTTTGACGATGGGGGAACTTACAGAATAGGAGGAAATAAATGCAGGGAAGCGTAAGCCATGGGATCAGGCCATACTGTAACAAGAAATCAAAGTAGTAGTTAAGATTCAAACACTGGGAAACAGCACACAGAGGAAGATGAGCATCCTGTTATAAGATTACGCTGAATGTTTGCACTGTAAATCTCAATCACCGTGTAAGGCCCTCTCTACACTGTAGCCTTCCCAGGGATACAGCCGTGCAGTTGCAACCAGGCCGCTCTAAGGGCCCCCATATGCCCAGGGAAGAGCGCTCTCCTGTCAGCATCCTTAAATTGCCCCAGTGAGTGGTGGTAGCTATGCCTGCCAACACAGCACTGGCTTTATGGGTGCTTCTGTCAATGAAACTTTGTCGGTTGGGCTGGGTGTGTTTTTTCTGATCAACAAAAGTGCTGGTACAGATCTAGGTTAACTTGCCTGATGGGAAAGAAGCATTAACTAATGTAAAATGCTGATTCCTACAAAAGGTCCTGCCCACACAAAAGCATCAAAGAACAAAGATTTTTGTTAATTTCATGCCTCCCCTACGTCCCCTAAAACAGAGAGCTGCATATGAGCTCATCCTGACTGCTAGGAGCAAAGGAATAAATATCCCCCACACGATGACACTGGGTTTCTGTGCTGCTTGGACTTCATGAAGGGCAAGATTTCTAAGCATAAGCAAAGGATCCCTCATCTTTTTGGCCTGGGTTAGCTTCAGGGAAACATACAAAGTTTGCATATTACAGCATCTTTGAGAACTTAGGACTGTAACTCACTTGTGTATACCTTTGCCTGCTTTAAGCTGGAAAATTCATTTATTTTTCTTAGTTAAGTATTCAGAGTTTGTTATACAATGGGTTACATGCCTTGTCATTGATGTAGGAGCTAAGGTGCAATTGAGGATGAAGTGACTGGTGCAGCAGGACCATGAGTAACCTGAGTGCAGTTTGAGTTTTGGTGTATCCAACCCTCTACCACAAAGACAAGCAGACCTGGGTTACAAGACAGCCAAGGGGGCTGTGACTGCATGGGAAGGCTGGTGCATTGCCAGAGGAGTTTACACTTGGTACTTTGTTGGCAAAATCTATGCACAGAATTCATGACCAATGCGGGGTTTACACCCTGCTTAACAGACGGCCGTGAGACTGGTACCAAGCCATGGACTCTCTCCGGCCACCTGACAAACCTTGGGAGTTAAACAAGGTCTCGTATATTCACACAGCTCCTCACAGACTGGGATCTGATTGCAGTTGGCTTCACCACGAACAAGTGGCCGTACAAATAGCAGGTCTAGAGGCTGAGTGAAAAACAGAAGGTGGGCTGGGGCTTTTGTTTGTGATGTCAAAAGAGGACACAGCCGATTTCTTTTTTATTTTTTTCTGCATGGTACTTGCCTTCAGAAACATCTAGGCCTGGCTTTCCCTCATTTTTTTGCTGGAGGTTGACTGTGAACCACTGCTAACAACTCTCTGGAATCAGTTTCCCAGCCAGTCGTGCGCTCACGTTAGAGTAGCTCCATTGAGGCTGTATTTCAATCAATCAATCAATCAATCATAGGGCTGGAAGGGACCTCATGAGATCATCGAGTCCAACCCCCTGGGAATTGAACCCAGGACCTTCCGCATGTTAAGCGGAGGTGCTAGCCACTACACTATTTGCAGCCCTGGCTAGTTTGCTTACAAAACAGTCATTATCGAAAACCTTAATAGAGGCAAGATAAGCCACATCTACCACTTCCCCCACATCCAGAAGGCTTGCTCATGCAAAAAATAAATCTGTTAGTCTTAAAGTGCCACACAACTCCTTGTTGTTTTTTTACCCTGCTAAAGGCAACATGCAGTTGATCTAAACAAACCCCTGTTGTTACTTGCCACCTTATGATAGGGTAGCTGTTTGCAAATCAATAGCTTAATTATTTGCTCCATTATCTTTGTGGGTACTACTTCTGTTCCACTCTTGTCCTGCGGGGTTGGAGGAGCAAGAGCTATGATGAGGAGAGGGAGACAGAGAGACAGACATCCCACTGAAGGAACGTAAGAAAATTCATCAAAGGACTTAAAGAAGGTTGTTCAATGCCTACTGTGCAGTGTTTGGGTGGCTCTGATGTATCAAAGATCAGTCCTTTTTCCAGCACATTTCTCCCCTGGCACTGCACAGTTGGTGGAGAAAGACACATGGGGCCCCAAACCCACTCCCCAAAGTGGCAGAAAAGAGATGGCCTGAATGCAAATTGCTGCTGCTGCAAAGGATGTGGGAACATGGTAGCCTGTGAGCTGGAAGGCGAAGGGAGAAGCACAGCTCTGCTTTTTTGTTCCAGCCCGGAACAGGGCCCCATGCATTAGCTCACCAGGATAGGTGTGTACAGGGGGTGCCAAACTCACACAGCAAGTTTGTTCTGCACTCCCCCGTCCCACCCCTTAGGCGTCTTTCTCCAGCAACAAATCTGCTCGCAGCTGGTCCCTCCTGCCATAGGGGCCACCCACCCCTGCTCTCCCTTGCGCTTGGAGTCGCAGCAGATTGACGGGTGCAGAAATCCCGAAGCAGCCTCTCCCAGCCGCTGGAGCTGACACATGGCAGAGGTGCTGGATGGGGGGCGGGGGGAAGAGGAGACACGCAGGGAGACCACACACCAAGCCCGATGCTGGCAGCTCCAGCCTGGCTGAGCCCTCCCTGCTTTTCCCAGCCAAGCTGCATGGAGCCAGAAGAAAAACCCACCCACGTTCACGCTGAGCACGGCCTGTTGAAAAGCTGCAGCAGGGGTGGAGATGTCAGAGCTGGGGAAGGCACCCACAGGCTTGTTTCCAGAGCTGGGGACCTGGGCCCAGCTGCTCGAATTGCAAGGGGATGCAGGGTTTGGACACGGCTGAGATGGAGCCTGCGCAACTTCCGGCCGTCTTCCAAACAGCCCTGTGCTCGGTCTGCTGGAACATGTTGGAGAGACCTCACTTCAAGGCCCTGCGCTCCTTCTTATCCCTCTTTTGAAGACATTAGGGTGGGAGAAGAGGCATGTGGGAGGAGAGAGTGGTACCTAGTGGATCTCACTTCGCCACCAGCTGCCTGCCTGCATATTCAAGGCATGCAAACAGCAAAGGAAAAGAGGAATGGTGTCCGGGGGAGTGAGAAACAACGGGCCACAATTAAAAAGGAAAACTAGGCTGCCAATTAGGCAGAGTTTCTTGTTTGCCCGGTGGGGTTTTAAGGGGAGATGGGACAATTCACAACGGCACAATCCTGCCCTGGCTAAGCAGCGTGCCATGAGGCTTCAGATATTTTGACAGGCCCAGTGCTGGCCTAGAATTTCACCCAGCCCTGCCAGCACTGGTCCCACTAAGTTTGGGATGATCCAGAGATTTGCCCACTTGTAACATCCCCAATTTCTGCTCATACTATGAGCCCCATCCTCCCCATCTTCAGGCTCAGGTTTGACTAGTTCACGTTCTGACTGCACAGCGATGCTTCTTTTCTCCCTCCCGATCCCCGCTGGGGCCAAAATCCACACTGACCCAAAGAAATCCAGCCCCACTGATTTTCCTGGTGCTGCTGCCATCTACAGGAACTGAGAATTTGGATCCGTGGGACAGAATGTGCTTCGTCTTAAATTGCAGTGCACTCACAGGGCCAGGGTGATCTATATCTGGCCCCGTCTAACACACCAACAAAGCAAGCCTGACTTAAGTTCCCATTCTTCCCCCCAAAGATCCTCAAGCTGGATCAGCCATGGAGATTCCTGTCAGACTCAAGACCAGAAACCGCATCAAAGCGGGGCAAGAGCTCAGCCCTAGCGCTAGTGTCAGTCAATTACCATGGCGCCTAGGACTCCCTGTCATGCTACGAACAGCACAGAAAGGTGCATGCCGAAGGGCAAATTTCCCGAACGTGCACATCTCCAGCTGAGCAACCAAATCTTCCCAGAGCACCATTCATTCAGGCTATGGTGGCTAGATGTAGCTTCTACCTCTTGCTGCCACACAAAGTGGCACCACACACCTGCAACAAGGGCCACTTCAAGAGCATTTTAGAGGGGGAGCCGGATAGACGGCTATTCCATCATATGCACATGGGACGCCGCAGACTTTCCTTCCAGTTCTACCCGTTACGCGGCCAGGTGAACGACTGCTGTCCACACCACCAGCCGTGCTGCTTCCCATGACATGAGACTAGAGGCTCCTGCCTAACTCCTGACCCATGTAACACAGCCACCTCCCGTAGACTATGAAGACCCCAGAGGCTTCTGCTCCAACAAGCACAGAGCATCCCACTCCGTGAACTAAAGGAGAATCTGCATTAGCAATGCAGTGCCTGACACAGCTGAGCTGTTCTGATTTCATCCAGCAAGGGCAGTACAGAGAAAACCAAGATACAACTCCAGTCAGAGCCCCATTTGATTTTATTCTCCACAGAAGCCAAGGGAAAACACCACAGATGAGTTAATTTCACAGATAAATACAGACATAGATGAAACATGTTACTTATGAACATCCAAAAAGACTCGTCTCGGCCGATTCACCCCTTTGCACAGTGTTCACAAAAGAGAGAGGTGTGCCTGTTCCAAGAGGACTGTTACAGCGTCTCCACGGGAGGAGGAGATGCCGCCTTTCGGGAACAGGAAAGAACAGGGTGGATGGAAGCCACTGGTCCTGTGGTCTCGCCTTCCACCTAGATCCAGCTGGTGCTGTTTGTGGGGTGCATGCTGTGTTTTGGGGGAAGGGAAAGGATGGTTGTACCCTCCTCTGGCACCTGGCCGTTTCCCTGGTCCACGATAAGCTACCCAAACGCAAGAGGCTACAGGAGCCTGTTACAATAACTCATCTGACTTCTGAACGTAGGCTGGAGAATTTCTCCACGGGAGACCCGTATCAGCCCTGTAACACGTGGGTGAATTGGGGCATCCTTTAGAAAGCCACTCATCCTCGATGGGAAGAGACCATATGATGGAAAACCTGCCAAACCCCCGGGAAAGCTGTTCTGGCAGGCTTTTACCGTTGGCGGTAAAAATCTGCATCACGTTTCCAGTTTTAACTCTGCCAACTCCCAACCCTTGGGTCTTGTTCCAAATTTGCCTGCTAGGTGAAGGAGCTCTCCAGCATCAAACACCTCCTCCCTGGGCAGGTAACTAGCTAGAGGGATCAGCTGCCAATCTGGCTGCAGCAAACCACGTGGCAGGAGCCGCTCAGCTGCTTTTCATTCATAGTCTCTACCAGGTTCAGCAGCAAACCCACAGTGAGGCGGTAAAAGATCACTTCCCAGCATGTGGCCCCTCAGCGCTGCCTCACAAAACAGGGCAGGTGGGCATCTCTCGCAAACACCACTGGATACGTAGACATTAGCATACAAAACTGCTAATTGCCTGCTGCCATGCAGAACCTGTGCTAGCAACGGGACTTTGTCCCCCCTTAGTGGTTACACCATAATACAGGTTTACAAGTCTCTCATTCTTTGTGAGCTAACAGACTTGTTCTTCTGGTCAAATGGTAGCAGCCTACTGATGGGCCTATAAAGCACATAATTACACACAAGGGAGAGGGGGAAGGAAATCTGAGCCTGGGAAAGTCTCAGCAAGAAACATGACCTAAGTTAAAGGCTTGGGGGAACCGCATTATTTTGTTTAGTGCCATCACAACAGGCGCAGATTCATAGATTTTTTTTTTTAAGGTCAGAAGAGACCCGTGTGGTCCTCTACTCCAGTGGGTCCCATCCTTTTCTCTGTCATGGCACACTTTGATACCTTAATTATTTTGAGGCACACCCCCATTTAGTCTTCAAATGAAACGAACATTCATGAGCCAATCCAGAAGTCTGAGTAGTTTTTCAAAAAAATCTGTGGCAAACCTGTGTGCCATGACACACCAGCTGGGAAACATTGCTCTAGTCTGACCTCCTGCGCAATGCCGGCCGCAGAACTTCCCGCCGACTCCTGCAATAGACACCTAACCTATGACAATCACTGAAAGTCCCCAGATCGTGGTTTAAAAACTTCAAGGTGCAGAGAAACCAGCAGCAAGTGACCCACACTCCACGCTACAGGGGAAGGTGAAAATCCCCAGGACCCCGGCCAATATGCCCTGGGTGAAAATCCCCTCCTGACCCCACACTTGGCCATCAGCTAATCCCTGAGGATGTGGGCAAGACTCACCAGCTGGTCACCCGAGAAGAGCTCTCCACTCCAACTCAGAACCCTCCCCATTAAATGCCCCTTCCCAGTCCACTGGCATATTGACCGTCAGTGGTCAAAGATCAGTTAAAGTGCCAGTTAGGCTGTCCCATCACACCATCCCCTCCATACGTTTATCCAGATTGGTTTTGAAGGCAGCCAGGTTATTAGCTCCCTCTGCTTACCACATAGGGCACTGAAAACAGACAGAAAGGCCGTGTTTTCCCCCGCACTGCTGTGGCTGGGCCTCCTCCATCAGCACAGCAGGAAATATTTCAGTTTTCTTTTTCTTTTTAGTCATAATCCACCCCCTCCAAAAAATAAATATATATTTTATATATTCCACCAGGACTGATTTTTTTTTTATATATATCAAATCAATCCTGGTGGAACAGCTGCATTAATAGACTTGAGGAGAGGACTTTTCTTGCCCCAGGGTGGGGCACACTCTTCTAACTCTGTCCCTGCTGTATGCTTGAGGGTCTGCCCCTGTGGGGCATAGTCACAGTCAAGAGCTATGATGCACACCAGCTGGATCTTGGGTAGACAGTGCTCCCTAGGTGCGTTCACTTCCCCCAAGAGTCCAGAGCCTCCTGCTAGGCTACCGGCCTGCCAAGGGCTTCCTGGAACTGCTGACGGGTGCAGTCTACTCTGAGAAATGCAGCCTCTTGGGAGGTTTTGACAGCCCAAGATGTCCTGCACAGCAGTGTGCCATGGGGCTACCAGTCTCATGAGGAAACGCAGCAAGGTTGAGACAGTAACATCAGGGAGTGAATCGCATTGCCTGGGGCTGCATCGGGGCCTTCATATCCCCTCCCCAGTCCCCTGGAACCAAAGAGTCAGCACCAGCCTCCAGATCCTGTTCCCAGCCCTGCCCCTGCATTGTTTTTTTTGGCAACTAGTTACATCCTCTGGCCCTGTCCCCATGGCTCCTCTGGCTAAAAATGCATCAGAAAAGATCAGCGCAAGGGCAATCCAGAGTCACTCCTATTGGGTCTAGCGCGCTGGGCCAGGCGTGGCGGGGAGGACACTGGCAAGAACCTTCCCATGCCCTCCACTCTGTGCCAGCCAGCCCAGCTCCTTTCCTGGGAGCCAGCCACCCCTTACTCCTGAAGGGACGTTACAGATGGTGCCTGAGATGTGGCCTGCCTGAGGGGGCTCTTCTGCTCTCATGGGGGCTGTGCCCATGTCCCATCCTCTGCAGAGCCAGGCAAGCAGTAACAGGGGAAATGCAAGTCCCCTCCTCATTCGAAGGTGCACATCCTCGCCGTTTCCTGCCACGGGCACCTCCCCAGCACCCCCTGCAGGGAGGCGCTCGCTCAGCTGGAGGATGGGGAGTGGGTTTCAGTACCAAGGATCTGCTCGGTGCTGTTGATTGTAGAATTGCAGCTTAATCTGGTCTCTGATCTGGTTGATCAGGATCTGGGACAGCAGGATTCCCACCAGCTGCAAGAAGAGGAGAGAGCAACAGGCTGAACACACCCTCCAGAGCCAGGACAGGTGCACCGCTACTCCATAGAGGAAGGTGGCATCCCAGCTGGCCAATAAGTGACCTCCCCACCCACAGCTAAACCAATCCGGTCACCCTCTCACCCAGTGATCAACGCATGGTTATCGACTCTAAGAGAGCATCCTTCATTCGAGCTTGGCGCACGGGACAGAGGACCTGGCGAGGTCTCCCTCCACGCTCAACAAATCTGCCGACCCTGACCCATAGTCCCCTGCCGGTTCCAGCCCCAGGTTTCCCACGCAGTGCTTGGTCATCCTCCTCCACCCAGGGCCACTGGAGGATGCTCCTCAGCCCCGCACACAAAGTCCAAACAGCCCCTGAATGGCAGTGTGGGGAGCAATTCTTCCCCACTCCCGTCCCCGGACATGTTAGCAGGGACCACGGTGATGGGGTTTCCCCGTTCTTTACAGAACACCCCAGTACGGTTAGATGGGCCGTCACCAGGGCTGGATTATCACAGGGGCTAACAGGACTGAGGCCCCAGGCTTCAGCCCCTACCTGCTCCATGCCCTCCCTCCCAGCCTGCTCAGCACCAACAGGGATTGGGGAAGTGCCGAGAGCGCTCCTGCAGTCCTAGGGCTGGGTCCTAGGGCCAGAGGCTGGGTCGATGCTCCCCCCCTGCCCCGGGCCAGCTGGTCTGCCCCCAGGCAGCAGGGCGGGCAAGCAGCTGTTCACTCCACCCAGGGAATGGGGCCGGCTGGCACGTCGCACGTCCTTCCAGGGCCTGTGACCTTGGGGGCTGCACGGCACGCCAGCTCACTTTACTTCAGTGGACAGACTGGCCAGAGCAGGGCTGCGACAGGCACACCCTCAGGTCCCAGGATCCCCCCCCAGCAATGGCCAGCCCGCAGGCCACCATGCTGCGGAGGTCCCACACTGGGAGGAGCGGGGCCCCAGGCGGGGAAGGGAGCCTGCAGTGGGGGACGGTCTGGGGCCCTCAGTCTGTTTAATCTGGCCCTGCCCATCACACATCCCAGGCCGTGCCACATCATGGGTGGCCTGGTGACCTGCAGGGAAACTCAGTCCTTCACCTTCTCAATGTTTCTAGCCTCCCAGCTCAGCCACTAACACGCTGCGTTCATGCACGGGCACCCTACAGCTCCACCCCCAAGGTGGGGTGTGCGCACTCCTGGCTACACAAAATGCAGGCTGTGCCTCTCCGATCTAGGCATCCCGATCTCCTGACTCCAAATCCAAGGGATCGTTCTCGTTTAACCCAGATGACAACTCCTGTTATGGGACGAGAGGGGGATTTTGCATGGGAGGCTGGGACCGTTCCCTAGTCTGTCTGCCAGAGCTAACAGGCTCAGACCCTGCCCCCTGACCCATTTGAATGCCAGCTCAGACCCCCTGGCCCAACACAGGCATGTCTTGGCTGGACGTGGGCTACCTGGGGAATGGCCAAACCAAGGGCGATGCCTCCCAGCAGAAAGAGGTTGCTATGGATCCAGTTCACCAACTTGTCAATGCAGCCGTTGGTGTAGATGAACTTGCTGGCCTCCAGGTAGTTCATGGCCTGCATTCCCTGGCCACACATGGTGTTGATGACGGCCTGCAGGGAAGAATAAGGGCAGGTGACTATCAACCGGGGTGGCCGTGACTCACACCGGCAAGGTTCGCCCACATCACTCCAGCTCCCTCACACCACCGTGGGATGGGGCAACAGTTTTCCCACCCACAAGCTAATGGAACGAAGGACAGCCAAACCAGCCCCTGGGTCTCTCTCAGCCAGTAAGTTCTTGTTTAACATCAGGTTTATCAGTACACTCCCCCCCAGCACTCCCTTGTCTCCCCATCATGGTGGCGTCTGGGCTCCAGAGCAAACTTCCTGGCTGGGAGATTGGACATAACGTGTCTTAGGGCAGAAGCTCCATTACTTGCGACTTTTAGCAGCCCCAGAGATCAGGCTGTAGGACAGGCGGACTAGAGTGGATCCCATTCTTTACTGGAGAGCCAGCAAACGGGACACGAGGGCCACGAAGCCACATGAGAACTTTGCATGCTCATGGGGTGGTATCCGACACGAGCATCATGAGACTCCTTTTCCACCCAGCATCTCCAGTGAGGTCCCTCCCTCATAGGAGCTGCTGGTGGGGATGGGCTGGGAACACATCCCTGGTACAACCTCCATCTCTCCAACTCCCTCCGGAAACAGCTTGGCCAGCACTCTGCAGGTCTCAGCCTACCCGTGACTGGTGAAAGCCTGAGATGCATCTGATGAAGTGGGTTGGAACCCAAGAAAGCTTATAGCTGAAGAAATTTGTTAGTCTTTAAAGTGCCACAGGACTCGTTTTTTCTAAGCTGTAGCCTGCTGCAGAAGTGTTTAAGGTAATGGCTTTCAAATTTTTTCTTGGGACCCAGATGAAAAAAAAAAAAAATCATTTATGCCCATAACCCAACAATTTCATCTTTGAGCAATGCATTCCAGTCTTTCAGAAGTGGCAGCAGGGGGCACCATGACCCAGCACTGAGTCCTTACCCTTGGTTTGAAAACCACTGTTTTAAGGCACCCCAAGCTTCTGGTCTTGAAGGAACCACAATGCATGACTGTGAAGGCTTGTCCAGCTGCAAAGGAGGAGCTGATGCACAGACTGCATGGGGAAATGAGCTCCCTTCCAGTCCTGTACTTCTAGGACTCAAGAAGTTGTCCAGTTTGGCCCCCTGCACCTCAGGTGGGACTGTGCAATAACCAGACCATTCCCAACAGGTGTTTGTCTAATTTGCTCTTAATCTCCAATGATGGAGAGCCCATAGCTACCCTAGCAAATTTGTCCCAGTGTTTAGCTTCCCTGATATTTAGGACATTTTCCCTAAACCTTACTTGCTGTAATTAAACCCCACTGCTTCTTGTCCTGTCCTCAGAGGTTAACAAGACAATTTACCTCTCTCCTCCAACAACCTTTTATGTACTTGAAAACTGTCATCATATCCCTCTTCTCCAGCCCAAACAAATCCAGTTTTTTCAATCTTCCCTCATTTGTCATGTTTTCTACACCTTTAATAATTTTTGTTGCCCTTCTCTGGACTTTCCCAACTTGTTCCCATCTCTCCTGAAATGTGGCACTTGGAACTGGATACAATACTCCAGTTGAGGCTATGTCAGTGCAGAGGGGATAAAAGAATTACTTCTCGTGTCTTCCCTAAGAACATAAAAATGGCCACACTGGGTCAGACCAATGGTTCATCTAGCCCAGCATCCTTGGTTCCAAAAGTGGCCAATGCCAGGTGGCATCAGCCAGACTTAACAGAATCATCGCATGATCCATCCCATTTGGCATGCCCACTTTTGGCAAACAGTCCGGGGACACTTCTGAGCATGATTTTTTCATCCCTGTCCATCCTGACTAACTGCATTAATGGACCTATCCTCCATGAGTTTACCAAGTTCATTTTTTAACCTTATTATAGTCTTGGCCTTCACCACATTCCTTGACAAGGAGTTCCATAGGTTGACTGTGGTAGCGGGAAGAAATACTTCCTTTTTGTTTGTTTTAAACCTTCTGTTAATTTCACTTGATGACCCCTACCTACACGTCCTTATTTACTTTCTCCATGTCAGTCATGATTTGAGAGAGATCTGTCGTATCCCTCTTTAGTCATTTCCTTTCCAGGCCAAATAGTTTTAGCCTCATTAAATCTCTCCTCACGTGGAAGCTGGTCCATACCCCATCATCATTTGTGTGTTCCTTTTCTGTACTTTTTCCAGTTCCAATACATCTTTTTTGAGATGGAGTGATCAGATCTGCATGCAGTATTCAAGATGTAGATTTACAGAAAGGCAATTTGATATTTTCTGTCTCGTTATCTATCCTCTTCCTATGACCCCCAACATCCTGTTAGCTTGTTTTGGCTGCTGCTGCACACCGAGTGGATGTTTTCCAAGAACTATCCACACTGGATCGCAGAGCTATTTCTTGAGCGAGTAACAGCTAATTTAGATCCCATTTGCTTTACATATACAGCTGGGATTATGTTTTCTAATGTGTATTACTTTGTATTTACCAACACTGAATTTCATCTGCCATTTTGTTCATCTGCCAGTCACCCAGTTTTGTCAGATCCCTCTGCAACCCTCTACAGTCTGCTTTGGATTTAACTGTTTTAGTAATTTGATATCATTTGCAGTTTACTACCTCACTGATTACCCATTTTTCTAGATCATTTATCAACATGTTGAATAGCACATGCCCCAGTACAGACCCCTGGAGGACACCACTATTAATTTCTCTCCATTCTGAGAGCTGGCCATTTATTCCTACTCTTCGTTTCCCATTTTTTAACCAGTTACTGATTCAGGAGAAGACCTTTCTTCTTACCCCCTGACAACTTACTTTGCTTAAAAAGTCTTTGATGAGGGACCTTATCAAAGGCTTTCTGTAAATCTAAGTACCCATACCTCACTGGAACATCCCTGTCTACATGCTTGTTGACCACATTAAAGAATTCTAGTAGATTGGCAAGGCATGTTAAAAAAAACCACATTGACTCTTCCTCAACAAACCACATTGATTCATGTGCGCAAAAATTCTGTTCCTTACTATAGTTTCAACCAGCCTGCATAGTACTGAAGTTAGGCTTAGTGGCCTGCAATTGCCAGGATCGCCTCCGGAGCCATTTTTTAAAAATTGACATCTCATTAGCTATTCTTCAGTCATCAAGCTGATTTAAATGATAGACTATGCACCACAAATAGTCCTGCAATTTCACAGTTGATGGCCTTCAGAACTCTTGGGTGGATACCACTTGGTCCTGGTGACTTATCACTATTTAATTTATCAATTTGTTCCCAAACTCCCTCAAGCTGCAACAGTTCCTCAGAGTTATCACCTACAAAGAATGGCTCAGGTGTAGGTATTTCACTCACATTAGAGTCATGAAGACAGGAGCAAAGAATTCGTTTAGTTTTTCTGCAGGAACCTGATCTGTGAAAGTACCTTCGATCATCCAGTGGCCCCCGACTGTTGAGCAGCTTTACTGCTTCTTAAGAACTTGAGAAGCAACAGCAAATATTTGCCCGAGTCTTGGGCTAGCTGATCTTCAAAAAAATTTTTTTTTGACCTTCTTAATTACATTTTTCCAGTTAACTTGCAGGAATTTATTCCCCTTGCTGTTTTCTTCAGTGGGATTTAACTTCCACTTTTAAAGGACACCTTTTTCCCCTCCGACTGCTTCTTTTACTTTGTTGTTTACAACACTCCTGATAATACACCCCAGAATTATGTTTGCTTTTTTGCAACAGTGTTGCACTGTTGACTCATCTTTAGCTTGTGACTCCCAGATTTGTTTCCAAAATACTTTTATAAGTGCTCTCTCTATGCCATTATCTAAATCATCAATGAAGATATTAAACAGAACAGGACCCAGAACTGATCCTTGGGGGACCCTACTTGACATGATGGACCCCACTGATAACTACTCTTTAGGAATGGTTTTCTAACCAGTTATGCACGCTAGTAGCTCCACCTCGGTCGTACTTCCCTAGTTTGTTTATGAGAATATCAAACGAGACAACATCAAATGCCTTACACTAAAGTTAAGATATACCACATTTACTGCTTCCCCTCTCTCCATAGGACTTGGTATCCCATCAAAGTAAGCTATTGAACTGATTTGATGCCATTTGTCTTTGATTAATCCAGACTGACTGTTACTCTCATCTTATCTAAGTGTTTGCAAACTGATCACTTATTTGCTCCATTATCCTTCCAGATACTGAAGCTAAGCAGACTGGTCTGTACACCCCCAGATTGTCTTTAGTCATCTTTCTATGACCAGAAGAGGGAATGGGGCAAAGGAGTTGAAGGATTTGGTTGCACATGAGCCCAGAAATGGAGTCTCGTATGCCAGCCACAGCCAGCGGGGCATGTGATCCAGTTTCCCAACAGGTTGTCGGAGAGGGCAGTCTCTCAGCTGTGTGGGTGGTATGGCTAAGAGCCCAAAAGAAGGAACCAGAGCACAGCTGGCAGTGGGGCAAAGCAAGGAGATGACTGGGCATTTGAAGGAATCTGCCCTCCTGATTGTCAAGCTGGGGTCAGAGAAAAGGACGATCCCTACCCATGCGGGAATTTCTGCAGCAAGCTCTCCTCCCCCATAAATCCTGGGTAGCTGCACTTTCGCCTAGATCCCCAGCCCAGATGCTTCCTCAGTCCCAAATGCAGGGCAGTGGACGCAACTTGAGGGTGGCAAGGTGAGGTATGGATGGACTCCCAGCAGAACGGAGCGCCTGGTCTTACCTCGTCAGCTGTGCGCAGGCAGCAAGAATAAGGCACAGAACAGCGCTCCCTGCTGGGGTTGTCAGCCGTGCAGTTGAAGTACATGTTTTGGGACCAGTCCTTGTAGGAGACGCCCCCACAGCAACTGAACTGCAATGAGACAGCATGGCTCAAAGACAACCCAAGAGCAAGGAAGGGAAAGGCTGATCTTAGAAAAAGAGGTGTGGTAAATTTGAATGATATTGGTAGGTCTTACGTAAACAAGAAGAGATGTAGCAGGGAGAAAAAAAAGACTCAATCACAGTTACATTGCCACCAGCCTCCCTCACCATCCAGCATTTCAAATGGCCCATAGTCAACACCGGAAGTGGGAGCCCAGGGCTCCGTGAAACAAAGAGTTAATGCAGGTCCGAGCAGAGGGCTGGGACCATATCTGGATTCCAGATATGCAATGCCAATTAGACAACAGTCACAGGACGAAGCCTGCAGCAGGAGAAAGAAAACTCGAGAGTATGTTTGGCTGGTACCTGTGGCCAGCACTGTGGTACCCAAACCAGGAAGAGTGCAGTCTCCAATGGCACCGCTCTCCAGTGGAAGATGGGAGGGGGCACGAAGAAACCTAAGGAGATGGGACATACAGAACAGGCTCTGACGGCCAGTGAAGAGAAGCAGAGAACCACGGCTGCTCAGACCCACGGCTCTGAGAAGGGACAAAGGGGAGCAGATATGGGCTGTGCTGGGATGGCGAGGAGAGACTGCCTCTGTTCCGTGCTTACTTCTGCCCTGATCCAGATTCCCGGAGTGAAGATTTCAGGGTCATTTCAAAGACAGGGGAACAGTGCCAGAACATTTTTGGAGAGCCATCCACCTGGAGCAGCCCCCAGGCCTGGCTGAGGACCTGCTGCAGGGAAGGGAACTGCAACCGCACGAGGTCAGAAGCAGGGGAGCTGCCTGAGGGTTATGCATGCTGCTTTTGGGACCGGACCCACCTCCTTCTGCCCGAAGTCGATGAGATTCTGCAGATCCAGGTCATCCCGGTAATGCACAATGGCGTTGTTGATGATCTCGCTCACCTTCCCGCGTGCCTGTGGGATTAATGCTAGGAAGTCATCAGGGAGCGTTCCCTTCCATCTCAGGGCATGCAATTCCCTTGGCACTACGGCATCTAGGAGCTGCTGCCCCTGTGATTTAACCTCACAGCGGCGTGATGCATGTCATCCCCATTTTGCAGACGCTGCTTGGAGCCAAGGCTCTCAACCCACGTCCTCTGAATCCCAGGCCAGTGGCTTCTCCCTGAGCCCATCCTGCCTTGCACCTTCCACTTGACGGGCATGGGGGACAAACTGGAACTGAAACCCTGGCCACCGACAAAGACAACATGAGGCAGTGACCCAGCCATCAGACAGGCAGGCATCCAGTAGGGCAGCAAATCCAAAGGACCAGCCGCACACACTGGTGCCCAGGCCCCAGCTGGTGGTTGTTGTGTTTGGTCTTCATATCTGCGTGGGAACCCCTGAATCGAAACAAATGTTCTCACTGAGATAAGTTCTTAAGAAAACAGGAAAGTTTCTGGTCCCATTTGGCTGGGGAGACCTGTCATCTCAGCCTCTTCGCCCCTCCATCCCCAGTAGAACCAGCTTTCCCAGGGAATCGCAGCTTAGAGAGGGAGGAAAGCTCCTCAGCCATTCCAGGACTGGTCCCTGCAGTTATCTTGGGGTGTCTTTCTCCCCACCCACCTCCAAAGAGCGATGCTCACCCCAGCTCCCTGCTGTATCCTGGGTATTTACCTTATCAGAGAAGACAAAGCCCAGCACTCCTGCAGCCAATTGCAGAAGGAAGATTAGAGTCAGGCAGATGGAGAACTGCAGGAGGGAGAAAACAGCCATCAGCAAATTGCCAGGGAAGAGGCCATGCAACATCCCTTGTGGAGTCAGAGTTACACCCCCGCTACCCAAACAGGGATGCTTGGCACGGCAAGGTCAGAGCACAGCGGGACTCTAGGAATGTAACATGACAGCTCTATAATGCCTTCGCACTTCTTATCTACTGGGCTTCACCCAGCACTGAGATGCAGCCACCTCTGGGGCAGAACGGAGCAGCTGTTAACAAGGCACAGAAGATTGGATGGGAAGGGAGAAAACAGTCGTTTTCTGAAATGGTAGGAGAAGTTAGAGAGGCAGAGTGGAGTGAATGCCAGTGCCCTGGAGGCTTAGGTGACACCCTGTTCCTGTAAAGATACACTGGACACCATCAGTGTCCAGAGCCTGGGTTTTAAAGGTGGCACCTTTTGTGGCACAGGATCACTTGCACCAGGCTGGGTCACTGGCTCAGGGCTGAATCAGACAGAACCTAGCTCCTAGGGATTTGCCACACAGCTCTGAAGGGTTTGCCCACGACTGAGCTGCAAATAGACACCTGCAGCCGCAGGCCACCTTGGGAGGTTGGTGCAGACTCCAGCATCTGTCCTCCCTGGCTGTGCAAGCAACTCCCCATCGCACATCCAGTCTGCAGGCAGGAATGAGACACCCACAGCTGCCCAGTGAGTGGAAAGGGCCAGTTTTCCTCCAAGGCACCGGGTAAAGGATCTATCGAGGTGCAGGAATTCCCTAGCTCTGACCACTAGAGGGAGCCGCAGGCTATCCCATAATCCCATGGTTCCCAACCTTTTCTCCGCTGTGGCATGCCCTCATACCTTTAATTATTTTGAGGCACACCACCACATAGTCTCCAAATAAACTTATGAATATTCTTCATACAGAGTTTCAAAAAATTTCATGGCACACTGCTTGGGAAACACTGCCATAATCAGCAGGGCTGGACACCAGTTGAGCTGTAACACCAATGGGGGGAGCAGGGAAGAAACAGGAGACAGACGGGGGATCCTGGGTCCCCTCAGTCCTGATGGCTGCCTGAGGTGCTAGTCAGAGGGAGAAACTGGAGCCCACTCCTCTGAAAGTCCTTCTCCCGTCTCCCCCACCCCTCCAGAGCTGGGGGCCTCCTGTCTGCTCACCGTCTGCAGCAGGCAGATGTTCTCGCGCAGGGACCCAATGCAGCCACAGAAGGTGATGAGGAACATCAGGATGCCAACCACGATGAGGAGGATGGCTGGATCCACCGCGAGGCAGGCCATGGCCGCCTCTGCCAGGCGGGAGCAGTGGGGTGGGGAGAGCAAGAAAGCAATGTCATTAGTCCAGCAGCCCCACCCTGCCAGCTCAAGGAACCCAAGAGGAGATGGCTCCATAGGGTGGCACTGGGGGAAGGACCCTTTGGTGCCAACTCTCTCCCATTCCCCACCCCTGCAACAGGCCCCCCGGACCACCCACTGGAGAACGCCCTCCCCAGGGCTCCCCATTGCTTCCGGCCCGGAGTGGGAGGGGACAGGACACCCTTCCCATCCCCCTTTTCCCTGGGCAAGGGTGGCGGTTCCTCCCCCCGGTTCCAGACAACGCGAGTTGCTGGGGTTGAATGCCAGCCGCGAACGACAGGCTATGCTCCCCAAACAGAAACCTCACCCCCATGCCCTCCGGCCATGTTCCAGACTCAGAGCCAGGGAAAGTCTCTGATCTCCCTGAACCCTTCCGCTTTCCAAGCTACCCTCCATCCCGCTGGCAGGAGAGATCACAGAGCTGCCACCCGCGCACAACAGCCCACTTGGAGCAGGAAGGGAAGGACCCAGGCACTCACCTGCATGTTTCATCAGCCTGGCGTAGATACCCACGGCCACCATCACCATCGAGATCATCTGTGAAGGCAAGGAGGTGGGAAGTCAGATCCAGCCACCTGCGAGGCAATTCAACCTGTATACACGGTGACCCAAGGAAAGGAGCAGGCACCTGAGGAAATCAAGTGGGTTTGGGGATCTGCAGCAGGATAAGAAGCTTTGCTCCTCCTGTGACAATCAAATCCTGATCAGCCCAGCTGACGTGGAAATTTACCTCCACTTGATGGCTACTTTGGGCCTTGCTCAGCAATGTGGATAGCACCAAGGGGCCCTGTGCTGCAGCCACTATTATGCCACTGGGCATCCTTCAGTAAATCACTTCATGCCTCAGTTTCCCTTTGTCAGCCTGTACTGATTAGATTTTGTAAAGCTGCTGCCCAGCCACCAGCTCAGAAGACCAAGCGTCACTGTGTCCAGCGCCTAGGGGACAAGTATCCCCAGAGCACACCACCACGGCAGGCAGATGGCAAGGATGAGATGGGCCATACACAGAGCCACCTCCTCTCATCTGTGTGGGGGATCCAAACAGGACTGGGGTACTATACCGGGGTTGCATCATCCCCTTCTCTGCAGGCACGGACTTCACTCTGCCGGGCCAGCCGCCAGCTCCCAATTCACCAACACACGTGCAATCAATGCCTGGAGTTATGCTTTGCAGCCAGCCACGCAGGATGTGTACATCATATACCCCCCAGGCCTGTATGTACGTACACCCCGCCCCCCTTTCCTTGCCCGCCCAGGGTCACCACACCCAGCTGGTGAATAAAATGCAGCAGCCATTCAAGCACCTCGCAGGTCTCCCAGGGCTCCACCGATCCTGCCAGGAGTTGCCCCATAGGGAAATGGATTCTTTCTGTGCCACAGGCAGCTGGCAAATGTTGCCCTCTTGCATATTGCTCTGTAAAAGACTTCCTTGCTTTGCACCAACAGACACATAAAAGTGTCCGGGGAAGGCGCCATCTGATTTCTGCATTTAAATATATTCCTCATGGGACAGGACATGCAGTGAGGAAGCTGGCACCAGCAATGGGAGGTAATGGGGCAACTGGCAGCAGGCAGGTGGCTTAGAGCTTCCTCACTGAATGCCACCACAAAAGGACGCTCAGAAGCACGACTGGTCCCCTCCAGTCACACGAGGGAAAATCCTGCTTGACTGGTTTTAATAAGAGGCAATCATTTATACAGCACTGTCCAAACAATAGTCACAGTGAGAGGGGAAGATGGATGTCCAGCCACACCTGGTGCAGCCTGGACTCCCCACAAGTATCCTGACACCCCGAAGGCAGGGAGGCTGCAAACAAGACTGGAAGGCGACATGGTGACAGCTCCATCCGAAGGTGATCCAGGCACCAGTCTCAAACATAGATCACAGCGAGATAGCTGACAAGGAAGTGCAAACTCTTGGGATGCAGTGTGTGGAGCAGGCGGCTCTACACAGCTTTGATTGCTAACTCCAGCACTGGCAGGCACGAAGGGGAAAGCTCTCCCCACCGTCCCAGCACTCAAGTCCACAGCCCGGATGCCCACTGGGCATTGTGCCACACGAAACACCACCTTAGCCTAGTTCCAGAGGGGCAGCCGTGTTAGTCTAGTTCAGCAAAAGAAGCAAGGAGTCCTGTGGCACTTAAAGAGTAACAATTTTATTTATTGCATGAGCTTTCATGGGAGAACATCCCACCTTGTCAGATGCTTTGAAGATGGGCGGGTGGAGGGGAAATCGCAGCCTTTTGTGGCTTCTCCTTTTGAAGACTGACCGGTCAGCATCTGGGGAGCTGGGAGCTTTCCTGCAAAGGCCCCATGTCAACCCACCCCCTTCCAACACCTTCTGCCCCCCTGAAGACCCTGCAGGGGTTTGGAGTGAGCAAAGCACCAGAGTTGGATGCTGGACAAACCACGTCTCATCTGCCTCCCACGCCTGGATGAGGGAGGCTCCTGTCAGCCCAGGCAGGAGTAAAAGCCCCAGGGCAGAGAGGCAGTGAGATGCTCACCGGCAGGCCCGACTGCACCCATTTCAGTGACTAGAACAAGCCAGCTGGTGAAAACTCCCCCCTTCGTTCCTGAAGCCCTGAGGTCACCAGCTGCCACACCACACGCCACAGTTGCCATCCCTCCCCGTGTCTGGCCTTCTCCCCCAAATCTCTCCCCCCCTCACCGGCCATCTCCCCACCCACTCACAGCTGTGTCCTCTCCCCATCCAATGTTTACTTGGGCTTGCTTCCCAAGCAGCTGAAGGGGCAGCAGCCCCATTTTTCCCCCCATCGGGGGCGCTCGGCAGGTTCCCACACTAGCACGAGTGGCCGTCTCCTGGTGGTCGGGCAGGCCACAGATCTACCCACACCCGGTGGGGCGCAGAGCCAGTCTATTCCCACTGCCCTGTGAAAGCTCCCACTGCCTTGCACCCGGGATGGGGAGCATCAGTCACAGAGTAGGTGTCCTACGGCTCCCTGCCCAGCTGCCTGGCGCTCCTGGGCAGGCATGACCCGAGGCACATGGCTCCACAGACAGGAGTTCATTCCCTGGCTCACACTCAGCTTTTAGTGTTTTGCCGGAGGACGCACTTGACCTCAATGCTCCACGTCATTGCCCCACCAGCAGCCAGAGCAAGAAGCCACTGATCCAGCCCTCCAGCACACAATGTTAATCTAGGCATTTGAAATGCCTTTTACTACCTGAGCAGCACCCAAGTGCTTGGTCCTTTACAAGGCACAGAAGCTGTATGAGGTTGCTGCCCACAGGAGTGTAGAGTTTAAAAATATACCCTACAAATACCCAGCTACCCCACACAACCCAACCCCTTCCCATGTCTCCACCTCCTCTCCCACCAGTCATTGGATTTGGCCGTTTAGCCTGTCAGTATTTGCAATGAAGGTTGTCCAGTGTGTCAGAGAGACCATATGTCCACCTTGGGGGTGTGATCTGTGCATCATTCACATTCACCCTGACAGTGGAACTTGGTGTGACACAAAGTAGCTCACGTAAGCGTGCTAATGACACACTGAACGTCACCGTTAGGGTGGCATGTCCCCTCAAGGCCGTACACATGTGCTGATATGAACCTCTGCCATGTCGTGCCCCATGTCACACATGGCTTGAATGGATGCAGACAAACGAAGCTGTGTTTCCACACCCAGCAGAGGCAGGCATTCAGGAACATTGAACTGGCCTAAGTTCCTGCAAGCACTCTGGTTCAACTGGAAGGAATCACACCCAGTGATGAACAATGCTGATCACAAGTTCAATTAAAAGGGGGCACATTTGTCTGGGGCTCTCCCTGGGAATCTGGCTCCCAAGCAGCAACAAGGACTAGTGCCTGGCCACAAGGAAGGGGACTCTGGCTGCCTGTGTGACAAGCAGACTACAGACCGAAACAAGTAACTCTTATTCTAAGATAAGATATTTTTATTTGATTGTGACCAGCTCCTTGATTTCATTATCCTTTGATTTATATTGCTCTGACTTAAAATCTTGCTTTAGTCAATAAAAAGTCGTTTGTGTTAGCTAAAGCAGTGCACATGGACAGAGTGTGTGCAGAGACCTCACCTGGAGTGCAGAGCTGGTGCAAAGCAATTTCCTTGACAAACTGATGACAAGGGTAAATGAGTTTGGAGTGGGCAGCTCTGAACTCTGAAAGCCTGTAGTTCCCAGGGTTGCATCTGGGACTGGGGGTGTTCGCTGGGGTCTATCCCATGCGTGGCTGGCCCGAGCAGTCTCTCACTAGGTGAGTGACCGATGGTAAGCAGAAGGTTGGGTGTGAGCTGACCAAGGAGTGGGGGTTCACAAAGCAAAGCTGTGCAAGTCTGGGACCAGGACTGGAGAACTGGGGTCCAGTCCAGTCCAGATTGCAGGAGGGGAACATCACAATCTGCTACTAGCTGCACATTTAGCACCTACCCTAGTGCAACCTTGGTCTTGGTGCAGGCCACTAGGGCATTGTGAAAAATGTGTCATTGCCATGGATGCTTTTCTCTTGGACTTAGGTTATCATCAATTTTTTAGCCATGGCTTTCAACCTTTTTGTCATTTGATGCTTTTAGAGGTCAGCAAATGGAGGAGAGGAGCCTTTAGAAATTTAATCTGTGGTCCACAGCCCATAGATGTTTAGTCCATTTTCAGTATAAAACATTACCCCAGGCTGAGTCTGCTATTTGACGCAGCATGCGAAAGGCCACTAGCTGGTGGGTTTCATTGGTAACACCACTTTCGGGTTTTGATCTGCAGCTGGGGGTATCCACATAAAACAGAATGTCTTTTCTGGCATCCAGATCCAACGCTTGATTTTCAGGCACCTTTCGCAGACCCTTTAGACAGAGTCTGAGGACCTTGTGTCAGCAGCCTGAAGACTGTTGCTTTACAGAGTCTAAATTTTGGCTGAAGTCTGGTCTGATAGTGTCTCTCTGATATGCAGCTACAGGCAGGAACCATTTTCATGCATCCTGCCTATCCTATGCAGTTTCCTTGGAGTCAGCGACATACTGCATGGCTTACATCGGTTCAGCTCCATCTGCCTCCCTGTTATCCACACGTACCCGTGTGGTGCTGTGCTCCCCTCCGCGCGGACAGACATCGACAGGCCTGCCACAGCTTTCGCTCACAGATCTGGGGTTCTTAGAGGCCCAGGCTTTTAGATCTAGAGATCTGAGGTTTTGATCCCTGCTGGGCAGCCGGGACTGCACTCACACAAACCAGGGCTGGGTCTGCATGGCACCAGGATGCGATGCAGTAATTTAGGCCAATCAACAGTAGTGAACAGTAAAATCACTTGACATGTCAGCTAGGTTCAGCCAACAGGGTGACTCAGGCTTGTGTCAGAGACCATGAGAGCAGCTGGCTTTTCACAGGCTAGGGAAGTCGACAGGAAAAGAAGAACCTGCTTGTGGCTTTTGTATGGCCGCAATTTACTGTGGAAACCATCAGAACGGAGAAAAGCAGAGGCCCACAGTCTGGTGTTTTCCTTCTCGTTACTGCCCTTTACACAGATGGCGAGAGCTCCCTTTGCCTTCAGAATGCCAGTTGCTCTGTTGGTAGCAGCCTTTCTCCCCCCAAAGTTTCCCATTGTCCTCATCTGTATCCCCATCCACCAGCGTGTCAACAGTGTCTTCATCTAAGCCTGCACAAAGCCAGCTGGGGTACACTCCCCCTGGTTAGAGTCCAGCAGGCAGCCGCTGACAGCATCATTCCCCCTCCTCATGCACACACAGCAGAGAAACTATCAAAATCAAAGTCAAAAGAAATCCCGACTCCACTGGAGTGAGGCAAAGCTACGCTGCCCAGGGCAAGGGACAAGATTTAAAGGTATGTAAACAACTTAGTCTTCCCCAGCTCATGCACCGAGTTTGCAACGATGGTGCCCAACACTTGCTTACCCAGACGTGGTGGAGTTATGGATCACACGCACCTAGCAAACAGCAACCACTGCAGAGGGTTTGGCCGATCAGCTGAGCTGCTGATGCTTCTGCCAGTGCGCTGAGACCAGGTGCTGAACGGGCACCAGTCACCACACTTTCCTTCGCCTTCCCTTCAGCCAGACCCATTGGCAAAGCAAGACTGCTCAGAGCCACGGATGGCACCTGCTAACTTTGGTGCCAAAGCCAACGAACGTTTCCGGCTCCTGATGGGACACAAGATCCCAGACACTATCCTCGCTGAACAGGCCAACCTCAGGCCACAGGTCAGAGCTGGGCCCTCGCCAAGTGACGGGTGTTTCCAGGAGACACGTCACAACCTCTCACACCCCTCTCTGCTGGAGGCAAGAGAGGTGGGATGTGTAGGCAGCGGGTGACCTGGTCCCTCCACTTCCACCTCCTGCATCTTTCTGAGGTCAGCAGAGACCAACACCAGTGCCTGTTGAAAGGGCATGTCCCAGCCAGGAGGGAAACTTTCCTCCTTCCCCATGACACCAAACTGGGAGCATCTCCAGGGCTAGCAGGGCACAAGGGACACCCAAGAGACCAGTAACAGGGAGGCATGGCCAGTATGCAAGCTGAGGCCACCTCAGCAATTCCAGCTACAGCTTCATTTCACCCAGTATTTGCCATGCACACAGCCCCCTCTTGGCTCTCTCTCTTCTATCCAGCTGGACCAATTTTCTCCTCCCAGGCCATCAAGTTTTGCCCTGCACACTCCCTTGTGCTCCACACCCGCCTCCCGCGCAGAGCGTGGCCAGGATGCAGTTCTCTCAGACCACAGGAACCAGGGCATCCAAGTTGGCTCCCTTTATTTCCATGGGGCACCCCGCCCTTCACGACAGCATCCATGAACCCCATCAGACAGCATGCAGGGGGCAGGCTGCTGTAACTGCCAGGAAATATCAGCGGCCCCCATGGAGAAGGTGTTTACAAGCCAAAGAAGGTCAAAACAATTAATACATCTGGAGTTGGTGGAGCAGTGAGCAAATGAGCACGTCAGGGCTTTTCAAAAGGCAGCCAGAGCGATTCAGCCAGCATAATGCTCTCAGAAGAGGCAGAGACCATGCTGGGGGAGAAAAATTCAACAGCAGCCTTAACAGAGCAGGAGAAAGAACAGTGTGGTGTGAGCGTTGGGGAAATGCAGCCAGCGCACACTTCTCATTTTAAAGGGACATTGCCTATATACGCTCAGAAGGGAAGAACTGGAAGAGACTCGAGAGATCTAGTCCAGTCCCTCACACTTGTAACATGACTAAACGTTATCTAGACCATCCCTGAATGGTGTTTGTCTAACCTACTCAAATACCCCAGTGACAGAGATTCCCCTGCCTCCCTCAGCAATTTATTCCAGTGCTTGATAATTAGGAAGTTTTTCCTAACCTAGCTAAACTGTCCTGGCTGGTAGCAAAGCCCAACTGCTTCTTGCCCTATCCACATATTCTTCCTTCCTCCTCCTTGTAAAATCCTTTAATGTAGAATTGTAGAAACCGGAAGGATCATGGGAGGTCATCGAGTCCAGTCCCCTGCAGGACCAAGGACCCTCTTAACCCTTCCCTGACAGGTGCTTGTCTAACCTGTTCTTAAAAACTTCCAATGATTGCAATTCCACAACCTGCCTAGGCAGCTTATTCCAGTGGTTGATCATCCTGACAGTTAGGAATTTTTTCCCAATGTCCAACCTAAGCCTGCCTTGCTGTAATTTCAGCCCATAGCATCTTACCATTGCTGACTAAGGAGAACAATTTTTCTCCTTCCTCCACATCAAGGCCATCCATTGGGTGTGTGTTTGATCAGCCTGTGGGGGCCCCATCCCACCTCCTCATATCCTGCATTTCTGTCCCTCCCCTGCTTGCCCCCAAAGACAGCAGGGCAGGGGGTAGCACTGCATGGCCCAAGACAGTCACCCTGTTCCCCCGCAATAGCCTTTTACATACTTGAACATTATGATGTCCCCCCTCAGTGTCCTCTTGAAAAACTTAGTTCTCCTTTAGTCTTTAAATCTCGGAAAAGCCTGGCCAGCGGGGGCCTGGAGCCATGGCACAGAGTCCGGCTTGGCTCGCACGCCATCTTTGGCACAAATGCAAGGGGTTGCTGACCCCCGACTGAGGCTTTGTTTCCTTAGTTTGTTTATGACCAGGCCATGCATCTAAAGTCTATAGATACGCCACTTCTACCACTTCCTCCCCATCCCTATCAAAGAAAGCCATCAGACTGGTTTGACACCATTTCTTTTTGACAAATCCACACTAACTGTTGCTTATCTTGTAGGTGTCTGCAAACTGATTGCTTAAGTATTTGCTCCATTATCTTTCCAGGTCATGAGTCATTTCAAAGTATTCCTTCCCTTGGTTAGATTATTAAGCCCACAGCAATTTAGGAAAGCCTGATCGACTTTACTGAGGGTGTTTCAGGCCCAATTTACCACTAAATTAGACCATTTTATGCCACAGGCGGCTTTCACTGGTTCCCCACGCTTAGGCAGGAGTTCAGAGGCAGGTTTGCGCCTTTAGTTCACCAATTTATTCCCTCCTCGTTTCATGAAAGCTTTTATATCCATAATGAATTAAATTAATCTCCGTGGATACCTTGTGCACAGACTGCTGGGGGTTACTTAAGGCCCTCGTGTATAGTAGAATTTAAGAGCGACATGTAACATTTTACCGGATCAACTTCTGTCAGCAAAACAGACAAGCTTTCCAGGTTACACAGTGAGGGGCTTGGGCGATACGTGTATGACACATGCATATCTTCTGAAGTGACTGAAATTCACCCAGCAGTTTTTGGTAAAACCATTTACGAGATTTGAATCTGCTGGGTATGATGGCACTGCAAGCTACCCCACAAAGGCAAACCAGTCCCCTTTTTTAAAACAATCTTAAAAGGATTCATTCTCTTTTGAAATCCTGAAACAGACAGAAGTTATGGGGGTTACAAGATGTCCTCCATTGTGTAATTCACACCACTATGCCCACCTGCAAACTGGCCACCATTTCCACAAAGTCTCCTGGGGCCTAAAACCACCCCAAAAGATTAGGGGACCTGTTATAATCTGGAGCAGCTGCTTTGGTAAAGACAATGCCAAGAGTGCACTCTGGTTTTAATTATTTTGGGGGGGGCAAGTATGGGATGCCTCCTCCCCCCAATAAATGCTATGGTACTGTCAGCTGACTTGTATTTAAAATTTAAACAAGCCACCTTTGTGTGCATCATGGAGACGTATAACCCCAGAAAACAAAAAGTCAGTGGCCAGGATTTAAGAGGACTAGTGATTTTGAAAGATCAGCCTAAAACATGTCTGTATCACAGATACGAGCCAATCTCAGACACATTAGCACACTAAAAAAATAGCTGTGTGGATGGTGCAGCTCCAGCTGAGACCAAGGTTAACCAACTGAGCGCAAACCTATGGGATTAGGTGGGTCTGAACTTTTCAATTTTCAAGTGTGCTAGTTGAAGCCATGCTAACTTGAGTCCGTCTAGTTGCGGTGGGACGCTCACTGCCAGTTGGAGTTCAGACACACCCTTAAGGGTTCCAATTTTCAGGGGGAGACAACCTGAAAAAATAATATTGAGCTCCTTTGGGAAGTTCTGAGATGGAAGTACAAAACCAGACACCCAACCCAAACATTTTCATGCGACTTGCAAGATTTTGCTCCCTCTCTGCCTTGCTGCTCTCCAATCTATGACTGTTTATGACTGGTAAATGGAGCAGGGAACTGAGACACCCCAAAAGCAACCCTCACAAGCAGCCGTGAACTTAGTACTACCTGCGACATCTTGTTTGCATGGTGGCTGCCTCTTCAATGAGCCTGTCTCATTAAAACTGGAATCTGTATAGACACTAGCACCGAGAGCCAACCCACTGTAAAAATACGTGCCCGATATCTAGGGTTGTGGGAAAACAGACAATTTGACAGCAAAAGCTTCTGGGGAGAAAGACTTTGGTGCGTTACATAAAGCACAGCCACATGGCACATTTGGGAGGTTCATTCTTTCACGCAACGTTCAAGCAACTGGACGAGATCATTTCGTACAGTTCTCCCTCTTCCTGCTCATCAGATGCGGATACACCCGCGCCGCAGAGAAAATGCACAGAATGCTGAGTCTCGGGGCTTGGGTCAGCAGCCTGGCCTTTGCGGATCTATAAAAAAGGCAGAGCTGAGATTCAAGCCCAAAACCAACATTGCTATTTTGAACTCTGTAGCCTGAGCCCACTGACTGGGCTCTGAGATACATTTCTGTAGGTCTTTTATTACACTGTAGACCCATAGATGCTGGAACTGGGGGGGAACAGGGGCTGCCACATCTCCTGGCTTGATGTGGTTTCCATTAGAGACAAGAGTTTGGTTCAGTGGCTCTCAGCCCCCCAGTTTAGCCCAGTGCAGACATAGCCACAGCAACCTGTCCAGAAAGCCACGACCGAAGGCAGACATCCACAACTGAGATAACAGGTTAATTGTTCACACCGTGGAGCTCTAAGGTTCCCACTGAAGTCAACATGTGCCAGGGACGTCTTCCTGGTGCCCCCAGCTCTCTGCCACTGCTCTTACTCGCTGCGAAGAAAGCAGCGTCAATTCTTCACGTGCACTTCTGTTGTCCGGGTTCGTTCTTCCAGGCAGCCTAAATCTGCCAGGCGGATGGCGACTCTGATTAGCTCCCCCTGCACACAGGGCTTGGTGTGGGTTGTGGTGAAAGGAAGGGGCAGGTTATCCTGCAGAGTAAAGGTCCTGAGTTTAACCACCAAGCTACAGCCAGGTTCCCGCACTTCCCTTGCTACACAGAAAGTCTTTGGCTGGATTCTGCGTGGGGACTTCAATGCAGAGGCCCCCTCTGCTTCTGTATTTCACCTTTCAGCATTTCCCACTGACCAGGCCTCAGAGGATGGCAGCCGGTGGGTCCCCCGCCCCACTTCTGCGTGCCACAGGTAGTGCCTTGCTGGGTCTGCACTGGGGGTGGGAGGCGGGGGCTTTCAGCTGGCTGAAAATTCCCTACATCACTGGCTGAGCGCCCTCCCGAGGAAGTTAAAACAAAAGTCAGGGCACTTGGATACACCAGAAAGCGAGTCACACCTGCTGGGATTCAGCCACTTCCAGCCACCTTCCTCCAGGGGCCTTGAGCTCATCAGGCTGCTCTGCCCAGCTGGTGCCACTCATTAGCTATAAAAAGTGCCATAATCCGCACCCTGAGGCTGGGGCGTGCCCTCTCTGTGGGGTGGCCAGAGAGACAGTAATTCAATTAGTGGCTTGGGTTTCCACCTGTTCAGAAGAGCTCACGCTGATATGCCGCTAACGGACAGGCCCCTGCTGAGAACTGAGGGGTCGTCACATGCCAGAGCCCTATTTCATCAGCTAGTTCACCCCTCAGCCAGCATGGGATTGCTCCCCCAAGAATACGTGCCCCCTGCCACACCACTTGGCTCAACCTCTAGTCTAAATCCTCCCCAGCCTAATTCAACCCATTGCTTCCAGCCTGTGCTATTTGCCATGAGCATGTGAGTGGGTGGCAGTCGGGGTGTCAGCTGTGACCCTTCAATACCTCCTCCGCAGGGAAGCCAAAGAACAGCAAACAACCAAGCCAACAATTGCACAGCTTAGATGAGCTACAAAGGAAAGTGGCCGGCAGGTAATTGGATAACCCGTCCAGCAGTAATTACGGTGCACGCCAGCGGTTCTCTGCCTACATGCATGCCGACAGCATTTCTTTTGGGGTGAATGTTTTGAAGTGGGGAGTTGGTAGCATTCCCATCCCATCACCACTGCTCTGGTTTTCACCATGTCCCACATCACGAGTTTCCCCACCATCAACGGCCAACACCCCCCAAACACCCATTGGTCTCTTGGAACCGGCAGAGCCCACACGGCACAGGGCTGGGTGAAATTGGGTGCAAGATCTGCAGGGTGCAAGATCTGCAGTGCTCATGGTCTGCTCCACATCACTCCAGCCTCAGGCGTTGCTGTAGCACCATGAGGGCAACCAGGGGAATTCCAGCATACGCACCTAACATTTATTTACACTTTAAACAAGGAACTGCAGTATCTAAGAGCAGCCGGGTGAGCTAATCAAGGGCAGGGCTAGCAGGCTCTGAAAAAAGCCCCTCTTCACACAGGGATGTTTTGAGGGACACTGGCTGCTCTTTGGAAAGGAGAAGGGCGACCAGATGGGCAGCTCCCTCCTCCCGCTACAGGGCCATTGTGTCGTTGCCCCGTCCACTGAATACAGGTTGCATGGAGAGGGCCGACATCCACAGCGGCTCAGCCTGGAGGTTTTGCCACCACTCTAGCTCGTGGCGAGATCAGGCCAGAGGGAAGTGTGAGGGACAAAAGGCTGGATAAAGGAATGCACCGAGGACCAAGAGGAGTCCAAGTTGCAGTTTCTCTCTGGCCCAGCTCATGCCAAGGTTGTGTCTACAAGGCCAAGATTTGTGACCCTTCTCACATCTAGGAATCAAATACTTCAGCCTTTATCAGAGAGAGCCTCACTGGCCAGCAAGACTCCGACATCACGGCTCCTTCTCACAGGAGAACTCAGTGTCCTTCGCAAGGGACCACTGGTTAACTCCTCAACTCAGAGCCTTACCCTTGGTTTACAGACAGGGAGAATGACCCACTGAGGACCAACGCTGGTGCATTCAGAACTGCACCTAAAAGTTTTGCTGAGCTCTGTTGATTAGGAGTGGGAATAAAATACCTAAAAAAAATACCCTTCTTACTCACACAGCCATGCTGGAAAAAATCCCCTTGCAGCTGCAGTTATCTTTGGGGAAGGGGAAGTAGTCCTTCTGCTGGCACCAAAGCCCTTCTAGCGTAAGCAAGGCCTGGGGGTGCAGCAGCGAGCCAGGGAGATAACCTGAGTCGGGTCCCCCTCCTGTTACCCCTAGACAGCACCACAGCTACTCAATACAAACGGGTCAAGGCAAGAAAGCCAGATTAGATTGGCTTTGGTACCTTTCCCGGCAATGAATGGTACAGTTTCTGGGATGGTTTGGTCGGGGGGTTGGACCGGAGGCATCCACCCTCATCTTCTAGGATTCTGTGGAGCTGACAGTGACGAACTTTTGAGGTCTTGCTTCCAGCTCAGAGGAGTTACACTGAAGATCTCAGCTGCTAAAAAAACCATCATTGGCCGGGAGGGTTCAGAGGATGTCAGGGGAGACGGATGGGTGACAGAGCAAGTATTTCCAGCTGTAAATTTATTCTATGGTATAAAAATCAATCATTTTCACACTTATGCGCTTTGTCCATTCAGGTACAAGGGATCAACTAGAGAAACTGCTGTATTTGATGCTTCTTCATCTTGGGAGTTTACAGGGAGATGGTAACATTGCAGAGTGTGGGAGTGGGGCAGGTGCAGCCCCAAGGCAGCAGAAGACAATGCCGGAGAAGACCATTACCATCTATTTCCAGAGGGCCAGCGATGTTAGTCTCGTTCAGCAAAACGAACAAGGAGTCCTGGGGCACCTAAAAACTAACAAATTTATTTATCGCATGAGCCTTTGTGGGAGAAAATCCCACTTTGTCAGACACTTTGAAGAAAATGGAGCCGAAACGCTGCATTCCAGTGCCCGCTATTTTTGCTGAACTAGACTAACGGCTGCCCCTTTGGAACTTTCCTGTGGCAGTTTCTCCAGCTGATCACATGCACCTGAATGGACAAAGTGTGAAAGTGACTTATTTATACCCTGAATAAATTTACTGCTGGAAATACCTGCTCAGTCACCCATCCATCACCCCTGATGTGCTCTGAAAATGATGCTCTCTTACCTGTTGAGACCTGTAGTTCTCAGCAGAGGTGACAGAGACTGAAGATGTTAGGGAGCCTGAGGAGCCCTCACTCCAAAATGATATTTGACATGGCTAGAGAATGTGGTCAGGGAGGCTGCCATTGCCTGCACCGTCCCCCCTGAGGAGCTGGAAAAACCCCTTCCCCAACTCTACAGTATGGATACACAAGTTTCACTAGCACATGACCCCCCACTGGCACGCTGATCAAAGTCATTCCTTTGAATATCCAGCCACATTTATAGCAGGCCTTGACAAATCTGTTTCTGGTTGCTGTGATGAGCAGTTTTAGTAATCTGTCATCTAGCTCCACCACAGAAATGTAATGGAGAAGTGCTCTCTGGCAAACAGAAGTAAAATTGCTGTCACCTAACTGCAAGCCAATTTTGTCCACCCTTGGTTTATACTGTAGTAATGTTTTTATCTCCAACTTCTCCCTGTGCAATGTTGCTTGGGGAGAGGGAAAACCCGCTATTCAGTTCAGGGACTCCCCAGTTAAGACAAAGAACAGTGCGAGAGAGAGTCAGCAACTGTCTCTCACATATGCTGGACACATCTGTAAGATTCCTGAGTTTGTTGGCGCAAGATGTCACACATCTGACCAGGGAGTGGTTTACAAGGCAGACCAGAGAGAGAAATCTGCTCCAGTTTGTCCTCTGGCCTGTATCTACCCCCGCTGAGACACTGTGGCCACCTCACAAAAATATTCTGCCCACGGCAATCTATTTTCAACTCTCGTGAGTGTTAGAAATACCTGAGCTATGCAAGCCTGGGAAGGAAGAAAGCAAAGCAGCTGAACTGCAGAGTACATGCTACACGGAACCAAATTCACCTGCCAACACTGGAGCAAAGCAGCTACCTGATAGTGCCAACAGGGGAGGTCTGGGCAGAGTTCGTAATGTGAAATGAAGACACTGTAACATTAAACGGGGGCCATCAGTGGGAAACTCTGGTGATTCAAAACTTACTCTGAGCCACGTTTGCCTTAAAAATAAATAAATAAATATCAAGCTCTGCCTCTGTCCTGTCATTCTCAAGAAAACTGTCACAAACTAGAAGTGGACACTGAAGACTGTAGACGAAGAAAAGGGTAAAACTGCTCGTACCCACCAAGTCCAGGCAAATACAGGAAGGAAACAAAGTCTGTAGTGGGGTTGGCTTTGAGAGGGGATTAAAAATATTTTCCCTTTAATCTTTGTGACTTGTAACTTGAATTCTGAATCCCTCCAAGGCCATCAGGTGCCACTTAGGACCAAACAAAACTCTGTAGCAGATTTTAAAAAGCCCAATGGACATGTGAGTTTTAAAGTCAATATCCCTGTAAATTCTATAGGCTTTGAATGGCAAGGAGAACACCACTAATTTTTTTTTCTTCTCTCCCTTAATTAAAGGTCTTTTTAGTCAAACAAAACCAAGACGAGCATATGAGCTGTCGGAGCAAGTCATCCACTAGCTGACTGGCCAGCTGTTCCACAGTCTCAACCCATGTAGCACTGCAGGTACCTATGCACTAGAAACGCATAGAGCAAAAAACACTCACAGAGACAAAAGGGGTCCAAATTTACAGTCAGCAGAAAGGGACAGCGTTTCCTAACATACCCCTGCTGATAGCGGCTGCAAGCCCATGAAGCACAGTCCTTTCCAGTAATCATGGCATGGAAGACTTTTCCTTTGCATGCCATTCCCCCACGTCTTGTAACCACTTTCACACAATAAGCAAAGTTCAAGCCTGAACAAGGAAAAAATATAAACAGGCCTTTTAAGTGTAGCTCATTTGGTGTTCCTCAAGTCTCAGCCACATTCATCCGTTAAGAATCACTGCCTGTATAATTCAAGAATGAACGGACGTGACCACAATTAAACAACGGTCGAGATATTATTCTAAGCACCACTCGCTTCTGAAAGGGACATTGCTGGCTATGGAGTTTAGAGACAAAGTTTGCCATCCATTCCCATGCATTGCAGAGAGTGGGAGAGGCCAACAATTTTCCAAGACCCACTGAGAATACAACCGCATTTTGTTTCTGGTTTTTAATTCACACGAGTTGTGTGGATTTTAACTCTCCCTGCTGGCAGCCCAAACACAACAGCTAGGGTGCTGGAGATCAGACACAAAGACAACTAGAAAAAAGCAAAACCAGTCCCATTTTTTTTTTTTTGCAAGAGAAGGCGGCCAGAATTTTTCCTTTCTGAAACCCAAGGAAGGGTTTTTAAACATAGTTTTTGTCTTGACAACACCCCTCCCAGTGCTCGTGTTGGGCATAAAGCTCCAAAGCCCCCTAACCAAAATGAAGGAGCAGGCAGGCAGAGAGAGGAGGAGGAGGAAGAACTGGCTGGTTCCTCAGTCACACCCCTACAAAGAAAGGCGCAGCAGGGCTGCCCCCAGAGCTGGGGTGCAGATTATGAGGCCGGCCGGCTGCATTTTAAGGGGTCCCCCCTCACCCCCCGAGAGGACTCCCCCCAGTCACGCACCCAGAAGAGCAGGTTGAAGAAGAAGAGCAGGTACTTCACCAGCGGGCTCACGAAGGTGAAATCCTCCCCGTAGGGGGTGGCGGGAGGCCCCCCCAGCCGCCCGGCCATGGCCCCAGCCCGGCCCCGCTCCCCGGGCCAGCCCGGCCGGCCGCAGCTAGCGGCTCGTTCCACCAGCTGGCAGCCCCCGCCTCCTCTGCTCGCCCATTGGCCTAGCTGGCTCCTCCTCTGCCTGCTGATTGGTGGCTCGCTGCCGTCACTCACGCCCCGCCTGGCTCAGAACGCGGAGTATCAGCCAGCGGCTACACTTGCCAGGCGCCGAGTCTCTTAAAGGGGCCGCGCCCCACCCGGCCCTTGGGGCAGCATCTGCTTGCCAGGGGAAGGGCAGGACCAGGGTGGGGGAGAGGGGGCTTGAAGAGGGAACCTGTCCCCTGCACTGGCCGGCTCAGGAGAAGGGGAAGGGAAGGCTTTGCCAGGCAGCACCACACCAAAGGGGAATCCGGCCAGGAAAATTGGTTATTTTTTTGGTCAAGGTTTCTACTTCTCAGTGAAGGTCTCGTCAAGCTCCCGAATCCCAAGAACCATTTTTTCTCCCAGCTGTAACAAGACATAAGGGCACCTCTACAGTACAAAATTTTAAAAAAGCATTGAGTCTTGTGGCACTTAAAGACTAACAGATTTATTTCTCGCAGGAGCTTTCGTGGGAGAAAATCCCCCTTGGTCAGACGCTTTGAAGAGCTGACGTCTGACCAAGGGGCATTTTCTCCCAAGAAAGCTCATGCACAAAATAAATCTGTTAGTCTTTAAGTGCCACAAGACTCCTTGCTTTTTTTGCATTTCTAGACTAACACAGCTGCCCCTTTGGAGCTACAAAATTAAAGCAGCTTAAGTTAGGTCGATGTACTCCCACAGCAGTCGTTACTGTGGGTTTCTGTGTCCACCTGGCCCTCTACCTGTCAGCGGTGCATGTCATCACCAGGAGCACTTCCACTGATTTACCTGACAGTGTCAGGCACTGCCAGCCAGGAGCCTGGTGCTCCAGGTGGGGGGATGCTGGGCTATCCACTTTGGCACCTGGGGCTGCAGGATCTCAGCCCCTAGCTTACATCACCTAGAATTATAGGGTTAGAAGGGACCTCATGAGGTCATCTAGTCCAAGCCCCTGCCAACAACAGCAGGACCACTCTCCCTAAATCATCTCAGCCAGGGTTTTGTCCAGCCAAGACTAACCTGTTGCTGTCTTTGACAGTTAGAGCTGTCAGCCCAACTGGGACCGAAGAGCACCTGCTACCAAGCAAACGCTGCAGGGTGTGGCTTCAGTATCCATATAGACTTGTGGCCACATTTGGTGCAAGTGTGCATGGTGCTGCACAGAACATAGGCAGAGACACTGTCCCTGCACTACAGTGCTTACAGCCTGCAGAAACTGTGATCTCACTGATACAGTGAGGGGGCTATGGAATTGCCTGGGTCTCCTCAGTGTTTAGAGAAATATTATATCTCAGATGCCAAAAGGTCATGAGAGTACTTAAAAATAATACATGTGGGGGCTTTTTATTTACTTCCTGGTATTAGAGCCTCTGGGAAGCATGTCTGCAAATTTTTCCCTGGGCTGCTGTGGATTTCCAGGTGGAGCTGCAGACAAACCCCTCCTTAGAGAAGCTGAGGGCCCTTGACAGCCAGAGTGGTATCAGGCCCCTGGGAACTATTCTGGTGGAAGGAGGTGGCTATGTCTACATTGTAAAAGCTAAGTTGACTTTATTAAGTCG
>ML682029.1:1374360-1393874 GCA_007922195.1 Podocnemis expansa | reverse complement strand
CGACTTAATAAAGTCAACTTAGCTTTTACAATGTAGACATAGCCACCAAGTGCAGAATTTCCAGGGAAGGAGCCCAGAGCGAAACAGGACCTGTAGGGTGTGTTGAACTGCATCTGGAGGTGTGACTATCTTGTGTAGACACATCTGCTGGCCTGCATGGCTTTAACTTAGCTAGCACGGCTAAAAACAGCAGTGGAGAAGAAACAACATGGCTTTCAACATGAGCAATACATCTTGCCAGGTACTCCAGTTCTCAGCCCATGTCAGGGTCTCTGCCACACTTACAGCTATTTTTAGCCACACTAGCTAGCTCAGAGCTACCTCAGGTGTGTCTGTCCAAGCAGCAATCCCATCTCCAACTGCAATAGGCTTTGCTGCATGTGATAAAGCTCCAGGCCCTTAGGACAGATCTACGTCTGACCTTGGGTTTCATTACTGAACTAACATCACCACCCGTAAACTCAGGGTGACCCACATCACGCCTAGACCAGTTCTCCTGGGCCCATTCATGAGTGTGGTTCCCCTAACCTAGTCTCATTTAGACAATCAAAACATAATCAAATTCCAACAGTAGTCAGTGGATGGAAGGATGGGTAAGGACCCTATAACTACTGTAAATAAGGAATGTGGATTGAACTTGCTTCTCGCTCTCTCTCCTCTATAGCGTCCCATCCTCCCTGGGACTGCAATGCTGAGAATACAGGGATGAATCACTGGTAGATGCAGACCTGGGCAGCTTGCATTTCACCGCAACCCTGCAGCACTAGGTTGAATTTCAGCCTCTGCCTGCTGGTGTTGTCCCCAGCTAACACAGGAAGGGCTCTGGGGACAAAACCCGAGACCTGGGATTCTAGAAGTAGATGGGGTTTGATGAGAGCTCCTCGGAGCTGATGACAATAGTAGGAGTTGGGAGAAGACAATTTTTTCCAGGCTTTTAGCCTCTGAGAGGTACTGGAGCTGTCACTGTTTTGTGTATTTTCCAAGTTGATTGTGTCTCCCAGCATCACAACCACTATTGCGTGGAGGACAATGAGCTCTTTTACAGCATCTCGGGTCCTGTCCTCCAGCACTTACCAGCGTTTCTGCCCTGGCCACTCTAGAGCAGTGTTTCCCTACCCGTATGCCATGGCACACAGCTGTGCCATCAGACCTGAGCAGGTGTGCATAATTTTTTGAAAAATTTCTCAGTTCTGGATTGGCTCATGAATATTCAGAAGCTTATTTGGTGACTATATGGCAGTGTGCCTCAAAATAATTAAAGGTATCAAGATGTGTCACGGCAGAGAAAAGGTTGGGAACCAGTGCCCTAGAGGACACTGCTCAGTTCTCCGCCAAGGCGTTTGTTGGGAAAAGATGTGTGTAACAGGATCCGGGCCCCACACCGATGTGGTAAATAAAAGCAGATTTCATTGGCCAGGCACAAAACCAGAGCATAAAAGATCAATAGAAGGAGTCCTGGGGGAATGCAGGGCTGTGACCAGCGTGAATACACTCACACAAGGCTTAAGTTACGGAGCATTGAAATGCTACCTTGGGAAGGGCAGGAGAGAATTCTTCCCTGAAACTGACCCTGGTTTGTCTGAACTGGCTGGCCAGTCCAGTTACATACCTGAATACTGGGGATATTTAACCACAGCTAGAAGAGCACTAACTAGGGTTTTTTTAAAATTTGTATTACAGTAGCAGTGAGTCTCCAACTGCGATCAGGGCCTCTTGCGCCAGGCGCTGTACATACTCAATGAGAAACAGTCTTGGCCCCCCAGGAGTTTGTAGATAAACAAAAAAGATTAAGGAATGTCTTTTTACTTGATAGATGGGAGACTAAGGCATAGAGCTGAAGCTCAGGGGCATCAAAGTGCTCAGCTTTTGTCTCCCTCTGCTATCACTGGAGTCATAAGTCACTTATCATCACAAGACTGGTATTCCTCGCACCATGTGTTATTTAGGGGAAACAGCCCTGGTCTGAGTGAGTTCAGTTGTCAGCTATGGGCGAAGAAGGAGCAATAACTTATCACTCGTATTCATTCGCATCAGGCACAAGGTGGTTTCCAGAGCAAATAAAGACCTGGCCCTTGTCCCCATGGCACTGACCATGATGCTGCATGGGGGATGTCACGAGCAAAGGTGATTAAAGGCAGGGCTGGGGGCCCTGATCCTGTGACATCAGTGGTGCAGGATCTAGCCCAGGGTGAGGAAGGCTGAGGGTGGCAGCGAGGGAATAGGCCCTTGCCTTGTGGTTCATGGTCAGTGCCCTGCATAAGTAGCTGGTGAAAACATCTGGCCCGCAGCCAACCATTGCCAGTCCTGCACTCGTCTCTCTGAACAAGGCTCACCTCTGTGCCCCATCTCTGCAGTCTGGGGGGAGAGGGGACAAAGCCCAGAACAGGCGCCTACAGCAAAAGGTTCCTGCTGTGCTGTGGAGATGACCCACTGCTCCTGTCCGTGGCTGCTTTGGCTGGCTTGGGAGATGGGCGTGCATGTCTCAGCCCCAGAGTTCAGTCACCCAGCTTTGGAGACACCCAAGCAAGCTGCAGCTGTGCTGTGGCTCCTCATGGGAAGTGTCCTTTCGAAGCATCTGGTGGCTCGTCCAGTCCAGTATCTTGGCACAGCATCCAGCAACAGGTGTGAGCAAATCCATGGATGACTAAGGACTGAGCAGCTCACAGCGGAAGTTTCTTTATACCCCTAGGCAGTTATTGATGCACCAAAGAAGCAGGAATTATACCCTGTCTAATGGGATGTGAGATGGTTTCTAGCCCTTTAATGGCACATCTGACTCGATCCTGGGTTAAGGCCTGAGTTTGGAGAGCGAGGCTCCAGAGACTCACTGGTGCAGGTTTTAAGATGCAGTGGAGGCCTGCCCTAAATGGCCAGGCTCTTGGCCCTCCCAACATCTTTCAGCAGAGAGTTCCACAGATAAGGTATGCGTTTGTGCCTAGGTATAAGTCTGATCTGGCCTGAGTCTGTTGACTTGCTCCTTGGTACTACAGGAGACAGTGCACACCAGCTCCACCTCTCCCTTCTCTGCACCCAAGGCATTATGTTTGTATCCCTCTTATTGGTCTCCTCTCTAAACTAAATGGCACCAATCCTCCCTAGCAGGTGCAAAGTGGATCAGTCACTAGAACCTGAAATTCAGCCTCTGGAGAGGGGGGGCCCATTGACTGATTATTAGGAAACGCCACTAACATCCCAAGAGGGCACCCCGGGCTTCTTAAAGGGAAGCAGCAGAAGTGCCCAGCTCTGCCTGAATGGGGCAATGGGTCAGCACAGGCACTCGTCAGGAGAGGCTAAACCAGTGGCCACATGACCCTGGATGGGGTTATGGTGACCAGATGTCCAAATGTTATAGGGACAGTTCTGCTATTCGGGGCTTTTTCTTACATAGGTGACTATTACCCAACACACTGTCCCCATTTTCTGCACCTGCTATGGCGTCACCCTGGCTGGGGTTAGCAGCTGACAGCAGACAAGGTATGACTGTGGCAGGGCAGGGGGATGCAAAGTGGAACTTCCCCACTGACTGCAGCAGAGAGGAGCTGAGAGGAAGGTCCAAAGAAACCGTACTCGAGGGGCTTCTGCCACAGAGAAGCAGGCACCTTGTGAACATCACAGCCACCTCTAGGTATGTTTACACGCCTAATAAACTCCGACTGTGGCCGTGCGATAGGTCTTTTGGTCCAGTGTAGTTGTACTTCCTGAGGTTCAAAAGACTCTGAACAGGGGGAGTGTTGCCATGTCTTGCACCGGGAGCCAACGTGTGGGAATTCCATGCCGATGGGATCTTTGAGGAATCTTCTCACCATTCCCAGCTACTCATGAGCCAATAGTCTCGCTGGGGGAAGTGCACAAGTAACAGGTCTGGGGGCCTGTTTTAGCCTTCAAACAGAACAAAATAAGAGATTCAAACCACGTATTGGTCACAAAGAGACAAATCAGACATGGATCAGAAAAAAATATGGAGGATCTGGGCATCAGGACACCTGGGTTCTTTTGCTGGCTCTAACCCTGACTTGGTTCTCATTACCTCTTTGGGCCTTCACTCCTCTGCAACTTGTGACTGACATGTCTATATGGATTAGAAATGCTTCAGGGCATATAGTGACTCTTTTGGTGTCTGTACGGCCCCTAGCAAAATGGAGTCACAAGCATGGCTGTAAGACACTCAGAAAGGACTGTGAGGAGTGCAGTGTAAGAACCTGCACAGACTAGAACAAAAGCTGCCCTGAAATGATAGAAGAGGGAGAGATCAGAGAAGTTGAAATGTTCATATCTGGCAAAAAGAGGGTTGAATATTGTGCCCACAGCCTGGGCTTTGTGTAATAAATGTAACCCTTCTGCCAGGGCAGGCTGGCAGGACAAGGGCCGGGTTCTATATCTAGGGGTTTCCCAATAACATAGCACCACCAACCAGCTCAAGCCCCCACCCAGGTGTCTGGGAATCTGCACTGTTTCCTAGGCACCCCAAAGGAGTAAAACTTCCTTACTCACAAGCACGAGTCTGAGTGTCGTAAACAGAACTTTTAGTTCTAGTAAAACAAAATACAAAAGGCCAAATAACAGCGATCAGCACTAATCTAGAAATATCAGTATAGAGCAAAGTTCCCAACGACCCACACTGCACAACAGAACATACAAACTTAATGGCAAAACTAGCACTGATCTGGAGAATCAGTGCTAACTAGGCTCCCAACCAACCCTAGGGTATGTAGGGAGTGTCTTTCACACCAGCTGTCCGCCGATGCCATCTACCAGTCACTCACTCCATCCTCTAGAACTGTTCCTTGGCTCCACCCACTGTCCACCAGCTCCGCCCTCCGGTCACTCATGCCGCCCAGCTTGCTACTGGCTGCTCTCACCATCCACTGGCTCTGCCCTCTCATCACTCATGCCACCCAGCTCGCCGCTGTCCGCTCTCACTGTCCACTAGCTCTGCCCACTGTCTGCCAGCTCCACCCTCTGGTCACCTGCACTGCTCAGCTCACAGCTGGCCACTCTCACCATCTGCTGGCTCTGCCCACTGGGCACTTGCATTGTCCAGCTTGCTACTGACTGCTCTCCCTGTCTGCTGGCTCCACCCATCTCAGAGAGAAATTTCTCTCTAGTGATTTTTGGTTAGAAAAAAAAAAAAGAGAGTTAGCTCTTCTTTCTGATGAATTCCTGCTCTTAAATAGCTATAAATAACTATCTGTATCTAAATGACCAAAAGCCTTATAGAAGACTTAACCATAGCTATCAAACAACAGAGAAAGCAAAAAGAAACAGAGACCACAATAGCCTTATCCCCCTTCATATTCTTTCAGGCTGAAACATGCAGTCGCCCTTCCTACAAGCCTCTTCTTAAGTAAGGGTAGGTTTTACCCTTTAACTACTTCAGAAAGATTTTCAACAAACATAGAGCAGCAATTCACAACAAGACAGTATTTCATATTTCCCCTTAGTAGAATTATAGATATTGATAGATTTGTGAGCAGATTAACCCCAAATACCACTACCCACTATGTCCTGCACCCAGTATGCTAAACAGCTAATTGTGCTCTTGTATTCATGCTAGTACAGGACCCATGAAGATTAGCTGCCCCACTTCAGAAGCTGTTAGGCCCAGCTTCTAAGCCTGCCTTGCATAAAAATAAACAGAATTAAAAACTAGCCCCCCCCCAAAAGAGAAGAGTTAAGGAAGACACCACTCTCAGGCCAATAAACCAGGCTTGAAAGTAACAGCCAAGAAAAAGCGGCTGACAAAAGGCCAATAAATAAGTCCCTGGCTGTTTTTTATCCCCCCCGCCCCCCATCCTACAATGCAGAACCTAGAGGCAAGGTGAAACACAAATGACAACACAAATGTTTGTCACCTGCTCTTTGCCTCACAGATAGTATGAATTTATAAGGATTGTCATGGTAGCAAAACCACCTGGCAGGATATTGTTATTAAAGGGCTTGGTACAGATTTGGCCCCTCTAAAATACTGGCCATGGTAGCACTGTGCTAACTTGGGAGGAAGAGCCTGGCCCATATCACTACACAGAAGTCACTTTTCCTTACATTTTGGCATCAGATGAATGGACAGATTTGACTCCAAACAGTAGTCATACACAGTATCTACAGAAGATGCCAACTCCATTGTAATTGTGCTTTCTAAGGAACAAACTGTACACATTGATGATTTCTGCTGTACTTTTGATGGTCTGTTGTTGGGGCAATTCTGTGCCACTGCACACGCGCCGAATTAATGGTCCCTGCAGATTCATTCCTCACCATCCACCCTGCAGAATAATTGATTCTAATGGGAGAGTGAAGGGAAGCTGCAATTACACCTTCTGCCCAGTGGGTTGTACCAGAAGAGAGGGCAGCCGGCAGGTACAAAGGCCAAAGCAACTGGCCACAGAGAAGGAGGGGGCAGAGGTTGCCCTCATCACAGCACCCTGCTATGGGGCTGGGTGAAAAGATATGAACTGGGGCGGGGTGGACAGAGCAGGACACAGGAGTCACACTGATTGGGGTTCAGAAGGGCTAGTGGGGGGACAGACTGGGGTGGAGGCACAGGATCTAGTGGGGTGACAGCATTGAGCCAGCTGCTGAATGGAGGTGGGGGTGCAGGGACACACAGCGATAGGGATAAGGGGAATGCAAGAACAAATGTTGCTGACTGAATGGGAGAGGTCAGGGGGTCAGCCAGGCTCTGCAAGGAGGAGACTCCCCAAGAACCTAACAATCCCCCCCCAACCCTGTTCCCTACGTCTCCCACCCCTGCCCAAGGAGGGGTGGATTACCACACAGGCCTATGAGCCCTATGCTCAGGTGCCCTCTGCCCTGCCAATGCTAGGGAGGGGGTTCAGGGCCACCCCAGACCAGAGGCTGGTCTCTAGTGTGGCCTTTTCGCAGACGAGGAAACACCAACTCAAAAAGGTACTGAACCCTGCCAGAAAAACTGATGCAAAACCTGCAGATGAATCTCCACTGCTGACCAACACTCCCCACAACACACCTTGCAAGATCCTTGTGTTCTGCACTGGCCTATCACAAGATGTGATGTGCTTCACCTAATGCGCTTGACAGGGCCATATCTGGGGAGGTGGGGGGGGAACCTGGGGCCAATCAACCTGTGAGGGGCAGGAAGGGCCGGATCAGCAGCCAGACTCCACGCTCCCGCCCCACCACACTGCCTTTGGTGGGGGAAAGCATGGCTGTGGGCAATGCACAGAACTGCAGAGCCAGGGCAGTTGCTCCTCTCACCCCCAGCCCCCAGGGACAGCTCTGCCGCTAGATACCGCAAAAACGACTATGCGGATGAAACCAAACAGACTAGCTCTGTGCTCTCACATGAACTCATGCAGGAAAATGATAAAAGACAAAAACACCCTATCACCAGTGGGCGAACACTTCCCACAAAGTGATCACTCTCTGCAGGAACTATTACAACTCATCCTTAAAGTAAACTTGCACGGCTCTTTCAAAAAACACAAATTGGAGCTAAAACTTGCAACTTTGCTAGACACCTAAAAAATCATGGCCTGAACTGAAACACTGGCTGTACAGCCTCTGACAAACAATCTATAACTCACCAACAATCCCACCATTCCCAGCTGCTTCCCCTCTTTCCTTCCCCCTGTGACTGAAGGGGTGTTAGCAGATATCTTTACCTTGAATAGTCCCTTGAAATATGTGTTAACTACTATAAAAGAGAGAGATGAGCTCCTGTAGATAAGGAGGCAAGATGGCCACCCTTATATACAGGAACATAATGGCCTCTCCCAAGCAGGCAGGGCTGCTCCACCCTTCCAGGGGTGGAGCTAGATGTGACCTGTTCATCAGACAAGAGACAAGGGGGTGGGCCACGACGTATAAAAGGCAAGCCGTGGAGCTCAGTCAGGGCTTGATGGCCGAAGGAGAAGGAGCTCCCTGTGTTCTCGCCACAGGCTCAGCAGGAGACTGGCCCAGTGGAGAATCTGCCGGCACCATGGGGACCAGATGGCCGTGTGGACATACCTGTAGAGCCCTGATGGAAGGCCTGGCCTATCAAGAACCCTCCAGCACCCTGGGTACCTGACACCTGCCTAAACGAGCCGGTGGAACCATGATGGAAGGCCTGGCCCACCAGAAGCCTGGCCGCAACCAGGGAGTGGGAGAGCCCAGTGGAGCTGTCAGCACTGGAACCACTGGGGCATTCCCCCCCCGGAGCTGACTTGGCTGAGTATCAAGAGCTCCACAGCCCAGCACCTAGCCCCGACCTAGCAGTAGCACCCATCTACCCTTCCGTCACCACCAATCTAGAGGAGCTTCCCCTGGTGAGTGATGATGACACCAGGGAAGCTGGCTGCGACCTAGAAGAAATCCCCTCAGCGGAGGACATACCCAGCCTGCTGGCCCTCCAGGATCCTGACAACCATCCAATGGAGGGTGATAATCTACCCTAGGGGTGCTAACCAGAAGAACTGGAGGAAGACCAGGTACTGCGGGCCCAAAATGTAGGTGGGAGATGGGGCGGTGAGGACTCCGGTGTCCAGGAGACCAACTTGGGGGAGGAACCAGCGTGTTGCAAGTCGGACCCTGCTGGTCCCCTCCCAAATGCGGTGGCCCCGGAATGAGGCTTGGACAAGGGACAGGACCCTTATGCGGCGGAGGCTGATCCCAGGGCCTCACTGGTGTGTTGCAGTTCAGACCCCGCTATCTCCCTACCCAGAGTAGTGACCCAGAAATCAGGCTTAGATTGGGAACTGGAACCCTACCCGGGAGAGGCTGACTCCGAGGTCGTACCGGCGTGTTGCGGTTTGGACCCCGCTGGCTCCCTTTCTGAAGTGGTGGCCCCAGAGCTTGATGTGGACCGGGAACTGGAACCCTATACGGGGGAGGTTGACTCATGAGCTGTTCTGGCGTGTTGCAGTTGGGACCCCGCCGACCAGGTCCCACACGAACTGACACCAGGTCAGGACCTGGGCTGAGACACAGTGGAGTTGGGTCCTGCAGCAGCCACCCACATCCCCACTTCCTGCTTGAATCAGGAAGCTCTTCTTTCCTCACCGTTAGAACCTCACTCTTTTGGTTTTCATACAACTATTGTGTCTTGTCTGCCTGGCCCCTCTGCGGGGCCAAGGACAGTAACTGTTTCTGACTCACCTCAAGGGGATAGAGACAATCGTCTCCGTCCGCCTACACCAAACTAGGGTCCAGAACATTAGCAGCCGCCTGCTCAAGGGATGTGGCGGTGGGGAAAGACCTGTTGGCAGGCACCCTATAAGGAGGCAAGGGCGCTTGGCTTACAACTACTTATGCTAAATAATCTGTTCTACCTTGTATTTAGCTTGAGACGTGCTCTCTATCTTTCCCAGACCTGAAGAAGAGCTCTAGGTAAACTTGAAAACTTCTCTCTCTCACCAACAGAAGCTGGTCCACTAAAAGACATCACCTCTCCACCTTGTCTCTCTCATATCCTGGGACCAAAATGGTTCCAGCAACACCGCATACAATGCACGACTTTTGTTTTTCTAAGTCCTTTCTGAGATGAACAGGTCCACAAAGAACAACTCCAGGGCCAGTCCGAGCTGTGTCAGGTGACTTCAGCTCTGGGAGGGGCTGAAGGTGACTGCAAGTCCCTTTTGAGATGACTGTCATGTCAGCTCCTGAGTCAATTTTAAAGTCCGACATCCATAGTCTTGCCAGGAATATTCCTTTCTAGTCTCCATGGAGGCTCTGTATCATCACATGGATCCTAGAAACAATGGCTCTTGGTTTTCTGTAATACAGATCAACTCCCTGACTGCATTTGTGCAGCAAACAACTGCAAAATGTCCATATTTCATGCAGATATCATGCCTTGCACCTCTGGCTGAACTGATCTCTTGGGATAGGACTTTCTCTACACCTTGTGCATGTAGGTTGGAATTTGTTCTTTACTCTGAGATCTCTCTTTCTCTTTGTTTCAGGGCTTTTATGATCATGACTTTTAACGCTCGAGTATCTGTAAGCTAGTTTCAGGTTTCTTGAGTTTGTCAAGTTTGTTCTAGGATTTGCTGTCTCACCAATCTCCAAATGCTTTGCTCTCTGTATGGCTGTGGCTAGCATTAAAACTTTGCTCAGCTATAGCTGCTTGAAAAGATTTTTATCTGTTAACCCAATAACCAGCCCATCTCTGGTATTGTGGTATTTCGTATCCCCCCCCAAAATCACAGTGTTCAGCCAATGCACATAGAGCTCTCATGAAACATTCAACATTTCTGATCTGTTCTTGAATTCTCTAGTGAAAACACACTCTTTGACACACCACATTTCTGTGTGGTATAACTTGTGTATCAAACATAGCCAGAACTGTTTCATAGTGATCTTTGTGACTGTTTTCAGTAAAGTCATATTTAAAGATATATCTTTAGTTTCTTTATGCAGCTAAGTAGCAATGGACAACCTTGCAAAGTACTGCTTCCAATCTTTCCACTGTGAAGGCTTGGCAAAGCTGAAGTTTTCTGAGGCATTGAAGAGGATGTGCTGATGAGACCCTGCAACTTTTGGTGCTTTGTTCCTTCTGTCTCTGTTCTTAATTTTCTCCTGACACCATGTCACATACTTCTGTACCAGCTCTGGACTGAATACAATACTTTACATACCATACCATCTAGTGGCAGAATAGTTCAGCAACTCATTACAGAAGGGAACATTGTGATTGCAAAGCACTACAAAAATGCCCTACAAGCCATTGTGCTGGACAGCAGCCTGGGGCACAGCAGGATACCTACCAAAGATGCAAAGAAATTTCCATGGACACAACCACTCATGGTGAGGAAGCACAGTTCTGATGCAAGACCTCAAATGTGCACACACCAAAGCAATGTACAAAAATCAGCGGCTGTACGCCACTGCAAGTTATGTTGATTAAACTTTGTGCTGTCAACCCGGCCCTAGTCTTTTTTTCATTGCACAAAGCATGTTACCCAGTCATCCTCAAACCAAGAAGTCCATTTGTACCCATCTCTGGTCACCAGGATGCTTTTCTTGAGGAATGTCAAAGCATTTACCAAGACAGAGCCTCAAATGCTGGATACTTACTTCTCGTGACGAAGCCTAACAGGAAAATCAACCAAAGAACCACAGCTCCTCCAACAACAAATCTGATGAGGATGACTGGCCCTGCTAGAGAAAAGGAAAATAGAAAGGCATTTGTTTGTAACTGCTGATATTTGGTGGCCTTTGTCAGCTGAACCACGCGGAGTGTTCCCACCAAGGAGTCTCTGGGGTGGGTCGGTTCATAGAATCACAGAAACTGGAAGGAACCATGAGAGCTCATTGAGTCCAGTCCTCTGCCCTCATGGCAGGACCAAGGACCGTCTTAAACCATTCCTGACAGGTGCTTGTCTAACCTGCTCTTAAAAACTTCCACTGATGGAGATTCCCTTCCTCTCTGTTCTGTTTGCTCTCCCTTCAAATGCCAAGCCAGGCCTGCTTTCCAGGGGCAGCAGCATGGGCTGAATGGAGCTTTTTAACTTCCCCCTTTCCACTGTGGGGCTTATACATCCCATCACATGTGGGAAAATGTTCTCTTTTATTGGTGCAGGACCAGGTCATTGGCCTAGATAAGCCATTGCCGCAACATTGAATCGGGCCTTGTGACGATCAGGGTGGGGTCAGTCCCCATTGGTTAGTTCAAAGACCAGTGCTAAATATTTCCTAAGCTAATGCTAAAATACAAAAAGCAAGGCAAGAAGTGAGTGGGTGTAACTCATATGCCTAAAGGAGCTATCTCTTTAAGGGATCTCTTACAGCTGGGTTATCGTGCTGGGCAGATTTGGCTGCTCAGATCCAGAAGCTTCTGGAAATTAAATGGGTGGTTGCAGTCAGCATGCTCCAGTAGGTTCTCTACTGGTGCTGTGGTCCCACACTGTGAACAGCAGCCACAGAGTTACAATGAGAAGAGTCCATGTGCTCAGTGTCTGACTGGGAGAAGCTGAGCCAGGAGTGGGCAGCAAGATTGTCTCTCCCCAGAGCAGATGGCAGGGCCAACAGGACAAAGCCCCAGGTAGCGCAGAGCAGCTCTGCTCTATTAAAGGGTGTTGTACCAAAAAGGAGCACTCAGGAGAGCATCCTCCAATAAAAAGAAAAAACTAGCAGGATCTTATTCAGGGCGATAAGGCAATATGCCACATTTATTGTGTAATCCTTCTGCCAGGGCAGGCTGGCAGGACAAGGGCCGGGTTCTATATCTAGGGGTTTCCCAATGACACAACACCACTAACTGGCTCGAGCCCCCACCCAGATTTCTGGGAATCCTGCACTGTTCCCTGGGCACCCCAAAGGGGTAAGGCTTCCCCACTCACAAGCATGAGTCTGAGTTTAGTAAATGGAAGTTTTAATAGTAGTAAAGCAAAAATGCAAAAGGCCAAATAACAGAGGTCAGCACTAATCTAGGAAACTTAGTATAGAGCGAAGTTCCCAACAACCCACACCACATACATACAAAAACCCACACCACATACAAACTTAATGGCAAAACTGGCACCGATCTGGAGAATCAGTGCTAACTAGGCTCTCAACGCACCCCAGGGTACATAGGGAGTGTCTTTCATGCTGGCTGTCTGCCGACGCCATCTACTGATCACTCACTCCATCCTCTAGAACTGTTTCTCAGCTCTCACCATCTATCAGCTCCCCTTGCTGGTCACCCCATCACTGCTCCTCTTCAGCTCAGAGAGAGATGACTCTCCAGTGAGCTCAGTAATTCAGCTCTCTTAGTCTAGAAGCAGCTGTTAATCAGCAGCTTCCATAACAAAGAACAGGAGAAGCAATAGGAGGGGAGGCAAACTGCCCCAAGCATTGCTTCAGCAGAAACAATGCTAACCCCCCCCCATTCCTGTTTTCAACTCTTTCAGGCTGAAACATGCAGTTTTCTTTCCTACAAGTGTCTTTTTAACTGAGGGCAGTTTTTACCCCTTAGCTAACCCAGATAGATTTGAAACAAACAGAGTAGCAATTCACACAAGGACTGTATTTCATATTTCCCCTTAGTAGAATTACAGATATTGATAGATTTGTGAGCAGACTAACCCCAAATACCATTACCCACTATGCCCTCCACCTAGTATGCTAATCAGCTAATTGTGCTCTTTGTATCCATACTAATACAGGACCCATACAGATTAGTTGCCCCCCCCCCTTTGGAAGCCGTTAAGCACAGCTTCTAAGCCTGCCTTACATCTAAGCCCACCTTACAACTGTAAATAAGTAAGGATAGCAAAAAGCATGCACACGCGCACGTGCACGCACACACACATACACACGAAGTTCTGCAACCTGGTATGATATAATTACCAGCCCTTTCTTGTGTTGCTTGAGCCAGCCTAGTGGCCAGCGAGGCTGGGCACAAAGAGGGAGCCAGGCATCTGTTGATTATGATCTGATACTCCAAGATGACAGTTGCAAAATGAGACTCAAAGTTTTCATGTTCTTACCCATCTTTTATACTTGCTGACCCTCATGTAAATCTATGGGATTTGCTGTGTCATGTTGCTACAGGAATTATCTGTCTGTGCCCCACAAGGGTGGCTTTCACGGCGACAGCTCCAAGCATTGCTAATGGCAAGGGGTGTGTTCTGATCAGAACGAACCCCGGGCAGTAAAAACCGGCATTACGGCTCTGTCTCTCCCTGCTGTGAGTGTGGAACATTTTGCAGCAGAGTTTTCTCACATGCACATGTGACTGATTGCTGGTTAACCAGTAAACTGACTGGATGGTACTGGCTCCAGAAGAGAAGGAAAAGCCTGCATGGATTCCCATCTAAGATCCCTGCAGCCCAAGAAGAAGTTGCTGCGTCTTGCAACTCACGCCTTTGGACTTGAACAGAGACTGCAACTGAGTATGGGTGAACTCCACCTAAACTCTGGGACGCATGGGTTTCTTACTGTTCTGTTTAAATTCATTTTGTTGTCTTATGATAAATGTTATCTTGTAAGTAGTTAACAAAGTTCATTGTGTTTGCTCTTAGATAGTATTTTAATGTATGGAGGGTAACCAAATAATCTTTGCTAGGAGTCCCTTCCAGACAGAATTTTGGGTCTCCAGCTGCTTCTCTATAGCAGTTGCAGTTTATTTCTTTTGAGGCGCTGGAGAAGGGCAATTAAATGAATTCAAGCCCTCCTGAAGGTTACACAGGGATAAAGTGTAAAGCCTTGGTAAGGGGAACAATTCAGGCCAAGAAGAGGAAAAAAACAAACATGCTGTGAGTGAAGAGACAGATATTACCACATTTCTAGTACTTTAAAATCTATTAATCCCATCTCAGGTTCACCCCTGATACGCCACAATGGAGATGTCTCTGGAGGACATGTTTGACACCTTCACTTTCAAGAGAATTATGTTGCACACAGGAAATACCTGTGGTGTATGTAGGCACATCACAGTCATGGCTCTTTTCTCTGTGCTGTTTTTAAACTGCTACAGAGTCTACTTCTCTAGATGGGTAGCTGCCATTTTGTAAGGTGGAGGACATGCAGCACGTCTCAGAGGATACACACACTGTGCTCTTCCTCTGTCATAGAGACTTCACCTACCGTCTAGCCCAGGGGGGTCTCAAACTGGGGGGTCAGGATCCCTCAAGGGGTCATTGGTTTCTTATGGCAGAGGGAGGGGGTCGGGAGCTGTCAGCTCCCACATGTGCTGGCAGCCTGAGTCCTTCAGAGCTGGACGGCCGGGGGCGCTGAAGTTGGCACCACCCCTAGAAGCAGCACACAAGTAAGAGTGACATGAGATGGGGGAGTGGATTGAATGGCATGGGGGGGGGGTCAGTCACTTGGAGAGAGGTCATCACAGCCTGAAATATTTTCATATGGAGTCCCCAGCAAAAAAGTTGGAGACCACTGTTCTAGCCTGCTTGATGGCTTGCCTTAGTAGAAGTTATTCAGACTGAACCTGAGGGGCTGGCCTTTGTGCACAGAGAAAAATTCAGAGCAGGGTGACTCTCTACCCAGTACCTAGTACCAGTACTTCTGTGGAAAATGAGACAACGAGCAGTTCAGTGCAAACCTGGGCCCCCAACCACATGCTGTGATCGGCTTCCTCCTGCCTCTTTCCTGTTCTTTGGTCACTCAGCAGATGTGAAGATAAGGTCTGTGGCATTGCTCAGACCATTAGCGTGCCCAGTTGTTGCAGTGTTTGAGCAGGTCCTCTTGAAAGTCAAAGATGGACTTGGGAGGATGGGGAGGAGTAATCTTCCAGCACCACAGAAATATCCGTGCTCAGCACGGCATGGATGTCTCCCTAGCCCTGTGGTTCCCAACCTGTGGCCTGGGAGCCAAAAACAGCCACATTTGCTTTCAAAGTGCCCTGTGGCTGTGCGGCAGCAGAAGAAAACCTAAGGACCCAGGTGGAGTGTGGTTCTGTGGGATTACAAGACTGGTTCAGTTGATAGACTGGTGTAAAAATGATATTTGTAGCCCTAGAGCCAAGAAGGTTGGGAACCACTGATCTAACCCCAAATCAATCCATGGCAGGATACCCTGGCTCTTTCCAACCTGTGCAAAAGGCAGCCCTGTAGGCTGAATATTTATGGTAGGCAATAATTCACTTTTTGGTTCAGTAAGTGAAATGAAACATCGAAAATATTTTGTTTTGGGTAGAACAAATTGTTTAGTTGAACCTAAAACTAAATTCTAATTTTTGTCATTTAATTATAAGGCATTTTATTCTTTTTTAAAAAAATCTAGCTATATTTCAAAACCAAACTATCCGTTCAGAGAAAGTGGCTGGGGATTACTGCCTTTTTTTCAGTTGCATTCTTTTGATAGCCATATTGTGGTCAATAAACAAGCTCCAAAGAAAGGAGCAGAGCATGGAGCTTGATTTCCTTTCCCTGCTATGGAGAATGCCCCCTAGGCTGCAACTTTTCCATGCGCACAATAAAAATTGATCCATCCCGCAATGATAAACCAGGTACATGAGATTGAGAGGGGAGGTTAAAGGTAAAGGGTAAACCACTAACTTTAATGAGCAGTATCTCAATAATAATTACTATTAATTATCAATGTTGTGGTAATGGTGAGACATTTAGTCTTGGACCAACACCGCATGGTTTGATGCTGCACAAAACAAAGAAGAAAATGATGGCCCTGTCTCACGGCGTAGTGGCGAAGCACTGGAATGGGTTACCTGGGGAGGCAGGGGAATTCCCGTCCTTATTGGTTTCTAAGGCCTGGCTTGACAAAACCCTAGCTGGGGTGGTTTAGTTCAGGTTGGTCCTGCTTTGAGCAATTGGTTGGGCTAGAGAACTTCCTGAGGCCCCTTCCAGCCCTCATCTTATAGGATTCTAGTCTATGAGTCTAGCTCCCCGTTTATGACAAGAGATGAGAGCCAGGAAGATACAGCCGGCCAGACATGGCAGCACAAAGAAACAAGGAGCCAGTATCAGTTAGCATGCTGGGCAGTCATCTCTGGACATCAGAACCAATATTCTGATTGTCTTCTCAATGTGCAAGTTGCTTAATGATTTGGCTTTGTTAGAAAATCACTCTTGGTACAGATGGCCCTGGCTCTGACTAGAATCATGAAATGAATGGGACCCGCATAGTGTTTAACTGGTGCGACAGGGTCAGACCCGATGGCTGTAGGGGAGCAGTGGATGGTGTATATGTTAGCCCCAGGATCAGCAAATCCTTGTTCCCTGGGCAATTCAGCCAGGGTTACTCCGGGTTAATTAGGTTACATGAGGCCAGTTAAGTAACTGACACCACCATTTTAAAGCTGCCTTTTTTGGTAGGCAGGGGCAGCTGAAAGGGTGTTGGGAGAGGATGTGAAACAGAGAAGAGCTGCTGGAGGTGAACCAAGCTTATTGATTGCTGTACTGCACAGCACCAGGAAAGTACGAGTGTTAAGGAGAAGCCCACCTATGCAAGGTCCAGGGGCCTTGGGCACAGCAGCCGGGAGGAGGATCCTGCCACCTGAACAGCTGAGAAGGGGAGTTGAGGTGGGGTAACCCCGCTCAAACAGGGGGATTGCAGAGACTGAAAGAGTCCAAGCAAGAGTGCTGGGAAAAGCCTCCCCAGTGCCAGAGAGCAGAGCGGGAGCAACGCAGCCAACGACAGGCAATCCAGGGAAGGCTGTAGCTCTCCTGGACTCAGCCTGCGGTAGGGAGTGGGGCCACCTCCCCATTCTGCCTTCTTCCATCTGGCCATACCCAGGGGCAGCCGAATAGGAAACAAACCCCACTAGGCAGGCCACCAGGGCCATGATCAGATTAGTATTGAAAAGGGGGCCCATCTTGTGGAACTGGGAGGAGGAAACCAGACTGTAAAAAGGTGCAAAGTAGAAGCGTGGGACCCACAGAGGCGGACTAGACCTCCCCTCCGCCCCATCGGACAGAGGTCTACTCTATGAACTTTACTCAATGAGCTGGGAAGCACATTTCAGACCCATCGGTCTGTAGCTCACCACACAGGAAAAGCAGAATCATCAGTAACTCACGCCAGTGAGTTTTCAGATGGACAGGAAAATGAAGACGTGATGTGCATCCAACCTGAGCACAAACCAAGACACTAAAAGACTCCGTTTCCAAAATAGGTATTCAAAAGCCCATTGAAATCAGTGGAAAGACTTCTATGGACATGAGTGGGATGGCAGACCATGAATTCTAAGAAAAGTAGAACAGAAGCTAGTGGAGGAATTGGAAAAACATGTGGTGCTGGTCGCTCTTGTCCAAGTACAGTTTCATACCAAGATGTCATTTGCACAATCCCTTGCTTACAAGGATACAACTAATTTGAAATCTAGTCAGTTTTAAAAAAAAGCAAGTGAAAGACTACTTTCTGGTATGAATTACGTCTGCCCTTTAGAGTCGCCCACTGCTAATCTGTGTGGTTTCATAGTCACGCTTTTTTCTTGAAATATTTCTCTCTTCCCTGTTGCTTGATGAAAGACCCACTGAAATGACACAAAAAAGGGTTTGTCTGCACATGAAAATTAATCCAGAATTAAACTGGAGTATGAATCTAAAGATGATTAATTATTCCTGATTATCCACACGAGTTAATCTGATTCCAGAAAAAATGTGCTTTATTCCAAATCAATTTAATCCATTGGATTAAATTAATTCACAGTAAAGCAGTCTAATTCTGGCATAAAAATATCAACCTATGGATTTCATCCAGAATGGTTAATCCAGAAAAACTCCCCATGTAGACAAATCCTAAGAGTCAGTACTACAAATGCTCTTTCGAATGAGTTACTTATGTGTGTAGATGGTTGTAGGATCAGAACTAAGCATTGAGTCAAGCAAAGCATTTCAGTATGTGCTTAAATCCACCCCATTAATTTAAGACTGTGGTTAATTTTGGCTACATATTTAAGCACTATTAGTCACTATTAGTTTCAGGACATGCTTAGTTTTAAGAACGTCCTCCAGCCCCATGGAATTCAATAGGATTTAAACAGGTGCTTAAATCTTTTGCGAAGAAGGAAATGGACTGATCAAACTCAGCCCGGTTGACTCCACACAGGAAACTGTGAAACTGGCCATATATAAATTGCTGTTGAATGCAGGCAACAAACTAAAACATATATTTCCTTTAACCGCCCACGGTCACAGGGCTCTCAGTTTTCACTTGAAAAAAACCAGCAGCTCTGAAGTTTCCAGACCGACGTGCTATTTTGAAATTGACTAGGGGAGAGGCTGTTCTCGATTCGATTTTGACAAACAGGAACTGGCTGAGAATCTGAATGGCGTGGAAGGCAGCTTGGGTGAAAGTGATCACGAGAGGGTAGAGTTCATGATTCTAAGGAATGGTAGGAGAGAGACCACCAAAACAAAGACAATAGATTTCAAGAAGACAGACTTTAGCACACTCAGGGAGTTTGTAGGCAGGATCCCATGGGAAGCATTTTTAGGAGGAAAAAGAACTGAAGACAACTGGCAGTTTTTCAAAGAGACAGTATTAAGGACACAAGAACAAACTATTCCAGTGCTCAGGAGGGATAGGAAGTATGGCAAGAGACCACCTTGGCTTAACTAGGAAATTTTGAATCATCTAAAAATGGAGGAGTTCTCCACAAACTAGAAACTACAAATTACAAAGGATAATTATAAACCACACAATGATGGAGGAAAAAGATTATAAAGGCCAAGATACAAACCGAGATCAAACTAGCCGAAAGCATAAAGGGTAGCTAGAAAATATTCTTCCACTACATTAGAAACAAGAGGGAGACCAAGGATCATTACTCAACAAACAGGGAAAAACAACAACAGAAAATGTGGAAATGGCAGAGAGGAACTAAATGATTTCTTTATTTCGGTTTTTCAAAGAGAAATTTGATAGCAACTGGATGCCTGACACAGTGAAGGGCAGTAAAAATGGGATAGGCCTAGAAACTAAAATAGGGAAACAATCAGTTAAACTGCTTAGAAAAGTTAGATGTCTTCAAGTCTCCAGGGTCTGATGACATGCAGCCTAGGATACTCCAGGAGCTGACTCAGGAGATACCTGAGCCATAGGCTATTATCTTTGAAAAATCATGGAAGACTGGAGAGGTCCCAGAGGACTGGAAA
>ML682029.1:1349590-1373960 GCA_007922195.1 Podocnemis expansa | reverse complement strand
GTGGTTTAAGTAGTTTCGCAACAACGGGGTTGTTTCGAAACAACGATTCCCGTTGTTTCGAAACAACCGTGCGTCGTGTGAACAGCCAAAATGTCATTTCGAAACAACCTCTGTTGTTTCGAAATAAGAGGGCTGTGAGAACACACCCTATGCTATCAACACTCCCAGCTATTTTCGAGACACCATGGACTTCCTTTGGAAAATCCAATCCATTGGTGAGCTTCCAGAAAACACCATCCTGGACAGTATGGACGTTGAAGCTCTTTACACCAACATCTCACACAAGGATAGATTACAAGCTATTAGAAGAAACTTCTCAGATGATGACACAGCACAGCTTGTGACTGAACTTTGTGACTTTGTGCTGACCCACAACCATTTCAGATTTGAGGATAATTTATACCTCCAAGTCAGCAACACTGCTATGGGTACCCACATAGCCCCACAATATACCAATATTTTTATGAGTGACATAGAACAACATTTCCTCAAGTCTCACTCCAAAGCACCTCTTCTCTACTTACGCTACATTGATGACATCTTCATCATCTGGATGCATGGCAGGGATGCTCTTGAAGATTTCCACAGAGATTTCAACAATTTCCACTCCACAATCCAATTGAGCCTGGAATACTTGACACAAGAGATCCACTTTCTGGACACTACAGTACAAATTAGGGATGGACACATCAACACCACTCTATACGGAAAACCTACTGATTGGTATAGTTATCTACATCCCTCAAGCTTCCATTCCAAAACACGCCACACGATCCATTGTCTACAGCCAAGCGCTAAGATATAACCACATTTGCTCTGATCCCTCAAACAGAGACAGACATCTTCAGGATCTCTTTCGAGCTTTTTTAAAGCTACAGTACTCACTTGGAGAAGTAAAGAAACAGATTGACAGAGTGTAGCAAGGTGCAGCCCAGAGCCGAGCTCGTGCACTCTCCCTGCTGGCCAGGGAAGGGCACGGACCCAGTGTGGGCCTGGGACCAAAGGGGCTGGGCTGAAGGGCGGAGGAAGTAGCCCAGAGGTGGGGCGCGGACAGCCCCGCGGAGCTAGTGTGTTTCGGCTGGTGCACCACTAGCTATCGGGTAGTCTGCGACCACCCCCTAGGGCCCTGGGCTGAGACGCAGTGGAGTGGGCGGGCCTGCGTCTCCCTCCCCTCGACCCCTACTGCTACAAACCCCCAACATTGAACCTTGCCCTTGAAGCCCTGACTGTTCTGACTGCCTCGCCCGGCTGCGGGCTGGAAGGCAGGGACTTTGTATAACCGTGCTTGCCCGGTGCGGGGCTGAAGCCTGGATTGCCTTAGCTGCCTCGCCCTACAGTGGGCTAGATGGCAGGGTCCCGGAGTGTTGCGGGTGTCCTGCGGCTGGGACCGTGGACGGCCGCCCGCAGACGGCCGACGCGACCCGCCCGGGAGGCGACCCGATTTACACAGAGCCAGACGGGTACCCCACAGTCAACTACTACAGGAAAGGCCCAAAAAAGAAAACAATAGAACGCCATTGGTCACCACATACAACCCTCAAGTCAGACCCCTACAACAGATCATTAAGGACCTATAACTTATTTTAGAAGATGACCGCTCATTCTCTCCAGCCTTGGGAGACAGACCTCTCCTCTCCTCACCTACAGACAACCCTCGAACTTTAAACAGATACTTACCAGCAACTACAGACCTAACAATAGAACCATTAAAGCAGAGACACACCGCTGCAACAAACCATGCTGCCAACTTTGTCTACATATCTGCACAAAAGACACAGTCATAGGATCTACTCAAGCCAGCTACTACATCAAAGGGTCCTTCACCTGCTCATCCACTAATGTGATTTATGCCATCATGCGGCAAAAATGCCCCCACACCTTATACATTGGACAAACAGGACAGTCCCTATGCAGAAAAATAAATGGGCACAAAACTGACATCAGAAATCACAACACACACACACACAAAACCGTTGCTGAGCATTTCCATCTTCCTAATCACTCCATTAGTGATTTGTTAACAATGGTCCTCAAGAAAATCAATGAGACATCAAGACTTCAAAGACAAACAACCAAAATTGAACTAATATGCAAATTAGATTGTGTGAAAGCAGGACTTAATCGTGACTATGGATTCTTTTCACATTATAACAGGTAATTTGACTTCACCCTCCCTCTATATGCTGTTCCCTGGAGTTTGAATCCTTACAAATGCTCTGATTTGCTGCTGCAGTATGACCTGATCCCATGTTTTACACTCCCCAGCATTTATTTTCATTCCATTCTGTAAGTTCCCCCTCTTTAAAGTGTCTGATGAATTGGGATTGTCTCCCACGAAAGCTCATGTGATAAATAAATCTGTTACCACAGGACTCCTTGTTTTTTTTTGCTTTACTAGACTAACATGGCTGCCCCTTTGGAACTTGACTAATGAAAGAAGACTGAACGAGCCGGGCTTGTTTAGAGACTGAGAGGGAATATGATAACAGTTTTCAAGTACCTAAAAGGCTGTCATGAGGAGGAGAGAAAAAAATTGTTCTTCTTGACTGCCAACGAGAGGACAAGAAACAATGGACTTCAATCACAGCAAGGGAGGTTTAAATTGGATGTTACGAAAAAATTGCCAGCTGTCAGGGGAATACCTTGCCGAGGCAGGTTGTGTATTCTCCATCACTGGAAGTGTTTAAGAGCAGGTTAGACAAATACCTGTCATGGATGGTTTAAGAGAGTCCTTGGTCCTGCCATGAGTATAGGGAACTGGACTCGATAACCTGTTACAGTTCTTTCAAGTTTCTATGAATATCCCATTAATGTCTGGGGGTCACTAGGCCGGGGATCGGCAACGCAGGCTCAATGAGCCACCTGTAGCTCACTGAGCGTCTCCTTCTGGCTCCTTGGAAGTCTTTTCCAGGACCCTGGAGCAGTCCCTCCATGGCGTTTGGGCTGCTTCTAACCGGCCAGCCCAGAACTGAATGGGCCCAATTCTGTCTACGTCTATCACAGCTGTCTTCACGCATTTCCCCACCATTCTCTGACACCTGGAAAGCCCTCTTTGAAACAGTACATAAGGCTGTTACCCCTTAGCTAACCAGGGGTCCTACCTTTATTTTTCACTCTGGGTATCGAGAGAGTCCTGCGTGTCTCATCTGCAGGGTGTCTTACCAAGCAGGTGACTTCCATCCCATTCTGGCAGTTGGTAGCATTCACCCAGGCCCTTAGGGTCATATTGAAGGTGCCATCTCTGGTCACAACAGCTGATGTGTTGTCATCCAGCACCTTGTATCCCCCACACGTTGTGGTCAGTGTGATGTTCAGAAATTCGGGATAAAAGTCCCACACTGCGCAGGTCACTAGGGACGTGTAAAGAGCTGATTCCAAAGGAGAAGAAAAGAACCAGATGTTGGGCAAAGCTGTAGAGGAGGAGAGAACAAAATAAACTGATCTGGAAAGAAAGGGAGATCTAGGGCAGTTGTGATGGTAGGCATTATTTTTTCAGCTATTAGAGCAACAGAGATTTGCAGACCCATATTTTGACCTTTTGTACAGGGATGAATTTCACCCACAAAAAATGCAGTATAAATCCCAGCTTTCTCTACCTCCCATCATCTGACCTGCAAGACTAACTCTACCCCTCAGTGGACAGATTTTACATAATCTGTATGCAGGCCAGTTCCTCAGCTGGTGTAAATTAACATAGTTCCATGAAATGTGCATAGCCACAAGTGGTTTTCTGGGAGGGTTTGTGATTGACCCAGGTGGGATTGGGCCACTTCTTGCTTATGGTCATGTGACCAGAAACAGGAAGTTCAAGAAGCTTCTGATGCTCCAGTTACCATGGCAAGTTGCCTGATGGGCCAAGGTTGAGCGGAGCGTCGGCAGCAGAAGCAACAGATTGGGTGGAGCTGCTTTCAAAGTGGGTGGGCCATGGCCCACCCAGGCCCACCTGTAGCTACATCCCTGTTCCATGACTGCTAAGTTTATGGCCCACACTGTTGCTGTTTCATGTAAAATGATCATTACCGTAGACTTCCAGTTGAGTCCCGGGTCCTTTCAAGACCACTGTTGGAGGAGGCACATTCTTAATCATTGTACAAAGGTAGGTTCCCTGGTCATTGATTTGCAGGGTTTTAATGAGCAGTAAAGATCTTGAGTTTCTCTGATGCACCAAAGCAAACTTGTACTGTGAGTTGAGTGATTTGGAAGTGACAGACGTCTTCACAGCAATGACTGCCACTGGGCCCCCATTTCTGCTGGTGAAACGCCATTCAGAGTGGAAGTCAGCGAAGTTACAGATGTCACAGGAGCACGTCAGAGTCACAGATGCTCCTCTGAAGGCTCTGACAACTTGAGGCTGGTCTAAAACTAGGTCTTGTTTGGACACAGCTAAGGAAAAGGAGAGAGTGTCGAGTAAGTCAGAAGGCAGGAGCTCAGTTTGGAGTAATGCCCACTAGGCTCTGTCTATACAACAATGGCAGTCGTGTTGGGGAGTCTGATTACACACATTTGTCCCTCCCATACAGTTGTGAATGTAATTGCAAGCTGCACTTTAAACGTGGCCATAACTGTGTACAGAACTTCACACAGATTTCTTTGCCTAATAAACCCTGTGTCACTTCCTTGATGGAGTTGCCTGATATTAAAAATGTCTCTTTGGAGAATTTTCATCTCAACACACTGGCCTGCTTGTCTAGAAATCTTCCCATCACACCGAGTACTTTTGTCACAGTAGAAGACAGTGGGTGCTAGAAAGTGACCATCAAAAAAACCATTTCTCCGTGTTGATAAATATATTGCTCCTTTGAACGCGAGAGTGAAAGTTGCAAAACAGGTTATAGCAAGGTGAAACTGTGTTTCTTTAAGGGAGAAAAGCACAGGTAACAAGTTGAGAATTAAAAAATTAGCTTTGTAAAAGGATGATCTACCACAGATACAAAACAGCAGGGTGTTTGTACAGTAAAGAAAAATTCCTGGTGACTCACATTCATTTCCCTATCCCCACCCAGACTTCCTTTCTGACCTTGAGCAACGCTGTGCCTCACTTACCAATCTGTAAAATGGGGATATAACCCTGCCTCACTGGGGTGTTGTGACGATAAATACGCTAAAGATTATGAGCTACTAGGATAACCAGGACCAGATAAATAACCCAGGGAGAATGAAATCCAAGTTACTCTATAACCGTTCTAACAAATCTCAGAATAAAAACATGGGCCAAACCTGTTGATTTCAATAAGGTTACATAGATACAGCAGGGTAGAATTTGGCCCATATGTCTACATGGCACTACAATTTTTTTTTTTTAAATTTCTGACACATCAAACATGAGCATGATGCTTTGCAGATGAAAGCAAGATCCATACCTCAAGGAGCTTAATATCTAAAATTAAAATTGACTGCTGGATGCCCCATCTCTGACTGTCCAATACACTATAGAGCAATAGGCGCACACACGTAATATTTAAGAAATAGTACATTCAACTATACAATAGTACAGGTGTAAGCTATTATACAATCTACTATATAATAGCATAGGTACAATCTACTATTAGACACAGCACACACATACGTGTGTGTGTATTTTATTCCCCTCCTCTCAAATAGCTGAATGGGCTTCATGCAAACTTTCCTTCCACCTATCACTTTAGAGAAGGGCTTCTTGTGAAAACCATTACCATTTGGAAATTCAGACAAAAAAAAGAAATTCCATGTGTCACTTAGAAATATTTCCCCTCCTCAACAATGCTAGAAGAAAAACATATAACATTTCCTCCCCAAAAGCATTCTTTCTTCCTCCAGAGAATTAGGAGCTAATAAAAAGAGAGACTTCAAATAGAAAACCCTTCTCACTGGCTCATATATCATCCCCTACTTGCAAATGATAATACGTTGATGCACCTTCTCAGACAAAGCCTATGCAGACAGTTAACAAGGGCCCTGATCCTCTGAAGACTTCAGTGCATTCTTGATTTCATGCACAGCAAGTAATTTATTGGGCTTTATTTTCATAGATGTATTGTCAAGCACACAGGCAAATCTGGGCAGAGTTGAAGCCTACGTATTATATATACTATGCCCATCATCTGTAAAGAAAATGCCTGTGTTACAAACTGTATTTTACTTCTGACCTGAAAAAGATAAAACAGCTGCAATTTTGTAATCATGCCTTGTCTTTTACTACCAAGTTTGCCTCTATTGAAGAATGTTTCTGTTTCCATTGTGGTGTACAGCACATGAGGCTACATCAAATTCTACACATGCAGGTCGAACTTACCAGCTAAAAGAGGGATCTGCCTGCAATTATAAACTGAAATTCTGTACAAAGATATGTTGCTAGCACTAGATTCACAGCCTGAGTTCTACTTCAGCCCAAGCACAATTACTACAGAGTCACAAGAAAATTCAAACATTTGTCCTGGGTTAAGACTGTTGTGCTAGAATAGAAAACACTAAAATTTGTAGCTTCCATGATACGAAGGGACCACTCTGATCATCTAATCCAACCTCCCGTAACACAAGCCAGAGAACTCGGCACAATAATTTCTAGAGTGGAGCTCTTAGAAGAGCATCCAACCTTAATTTAAAAAATTGCTAGTGGCAGAACTCACCACAACCATTGGTAAATGGTACCAATGGTTAATTACTCTCCTAGGTAAAAATTTACACCTTATTTCCAGTCTGAATTTGGCTTCCAGCAGCTTCCAGCCATTGGATTGTGTTAGACCTTTGTCTTCTAGACAGAAGAGTCTGTTATTGAATATTTGTTTCCTATGTAGATTCTTACAGGCTGTGATCAATTCACCCCTTAGCCGTCTGTTCTTACCTCCACACAGACTGGTCCCCAGAAGGCAGAGAGAAAATGGCAACCACGCCATGTCTCATCTGAAACTGTAACTAGTTCTTGAGCTCTTCTCCAAACCAAGAGGTTGTAAAGCAACCACGCCCTGTGGGTCACTCACTGCAAATGGTGTGAAACCTTGGAGGATGCTCAAATCCTGCATGTTTCTCCTCCAATGACCAACAAAATTAGTCCTGATACAAACAACCTGAAGAAGTGAATCCAACACTTCTTACCTGGTCCACTTGTTTGACTGTCAATTGAGAAATCCCCCTGAGAAATAAGAATTCAAGGGACGAGGCTGTATGGCTTACAACAGCTCATGGTGAGGGATGAAATGTTGCGTTACTTTGTGTGTTTTGCCACCTAGTGGAAATGAAAAAAAAAAGCAAGGAGTCTTGCGGCACTTTGAAGAGATCTAAGCAAAGTGGGATTTGCTCTCACGAAAGCTCGTGTGATAAATAAATCCGTTAGGCTATGTTCACACACAAAGTGCTTGTTTCTAAACACCTTATTTCAAAATAACAAAAAAGTGTTTTCGAAATACGGGAAAAGGAGGGAATTGAAATAGCATGGCCAGTGTGACACGCTATTTTGAAATAGGAGAGGGGAGGGGGAGGGAGGCCCTGTGCTGGGCCAGGGAAGCCCCGCCCCTGGGATTCCCCTGCCCCCTGCGGCTCCGCCCAGGGGCGAGGGGGGGATTCCTCTGCCCCCCATCCCCGCTGCCTCTGCCTGGGGCAGGGGAGCCCCCCCACCCCCGGCAGGAGGAGGGCACCCCGGGTTTGGAGGCAGCCCCAGCCGGCTTCCCCCCCTTCCTCTTGCCGGAGGTAGGGGGCAAAGGGGGCTGAGGCTCCTGTCCCCCCCTGTTCCCAGCAAGGGGAAGTGGGGGGAAGCTGGCTGGGGCACCCTCCAACCCCCTGCACCCCACTCAGCACCCTGGTCAGGGTGCTGATCCCTGGCCAGGGTGCTGTTGGGGGGGGTGGGAAATTCCCCCCAGGGTGCATAGCACCCTGGGGGGAAGGTCCTTTTTATTTCAAAACATTCTTTTTTTCGAAATAACATGTCCAAACGGCTTATTTCGAAACCACTGGTTTCAAAATAACCCTCCTTTCGAAAGCAAAGAGGGTTTAAGCTGTTTCAAGAGGAGGGCTCTTGTTTCGAAATGAGGAGCTCCCTCTTTTCAAAACAAGAAAATGTCATTTGGACATAGGGACTTTTATTTCGAAACAACCAGTGTTGTTTCGAAATAAAAGCCCTGTGTGGACATACCCTTAGTCTTTAAGCACCACAAGACGTCTTGCCTTTTTTGTTTTACTAGACTAACATGACTGCCCCTTTGGAACTAATGGAAATGGAAGAAATGGCGTGATAGCCAACAGAAAAGAAATAAAGGCTATGTCTACACTGGCAAATTAAGTCCAGACCAATGTTCCCTGTAAGCTGCGCGTGTGCGCATGTGTGCAGCAACAATAGCTCATCAGTGCACAAATCAGTGCCGGCAGCGCACAGCCGGCAGCCACAGACCCTAGCCAGCCTGAAGACGCAGATTTTTGGGTGCCAGGGAGCTGTGGGGATCCAGATCCATCCCCAGCTGCCCCTGGACGCCGCCGGGGCCATCTGGATCCGCTCTCCTCCCCCCCGCGGCTTGCCGGTGTGGCGGAAGCTCCTCCCCTTGTCTGGTGGCAGATGGCGATGGATCCAGACTCCCCCGTCCTGCTGGCGATGGTGCAAAGCTTCTGCCACCACTGGTGGGATGCGGGGATGCAGATCCATCCCCATCTGCCACCAGATGAGCGGAGGAGCTACCACTACAACAGCAAGCCGCTGCGAGGGGTGGGGAGCAGATCCAAATGGCCCCAGCGGCAGAAGCTTCCCAGCTCGTCCAGCAACAGCTGGGGATGGAGCCAGATCTCACAGCCTGCCGGCGGTGGCAGAAGCTTTCCACCGCCATCGGCAGGCTGGGGGAGTCCGGATCCATCCCCTGTGGCTGGACGAGCTGGGAAGCTTCTGCTGTCACCACCATGCCACGGGGTGGGGGTGGATCTGGATTGTTGCTGGTGGCATTTTAGGGGGCTCAGGGGAGGGATCTGGCTCCCCGTGGCAGCTGGGAACAGATCCGGATCCATCCCCAGCTGCTGTGGGAAGCTGGATCCAGCGCCTCTGCCCTCTAAAATTCCCCATGCGGGGCTTTGCCCCCATCACCCTGGCCTAGTTACGGCTCTGGGAGGAAGGGGGGACTTTAGGGGTTTGGAGTGGGGGGGGAGGTCAGCTGGGAAAGCGCCCAGGACTCCAGGAAGTGGATGGGGAAGGAGCCCGACTGGTTGTCCACGGGGGAAACTTGCAGATGGGCGGGGAAGGCTCTTGGCCAGGGGTTAAGGAAACCAACCCTTATGCAGGGATTAAAGTGTAATTTGCTTCCGTGCCGCTTCAATCCCAGAGTTCAGTGCGGTTCCTGCTTCTTCAGTCCCAGGGTTCAGAGCAGTTCTTGCTTTGGACCCCGGCTCTCCATAGTCAATGCAAATGAAGCTCCATTTATTGTGCTGATGGCTTTTGGCTATGGGTAGATAAGGATGTCTCCCATGTCCTACTGTTTTTGGTTTTCAGTTCAAGCAGAGGTTCGGGGATGTGTGGTGGGGAGGCACAGGCTGGATACCGTGCTCTGATTCCTCAAGAACACGTAACACACTGATGTAAGCACTAAGGGATGCCAGCATCGCAACTTGGCTTGCACCCAGCATGTTGTATAATGAACAAGGAGTCCTGTGGCACTTAAAGACTAACAATTATATTTATTGCATGAGCTTTTGTGGGAGAACATCCCACTTCATCAGACTTGCATCCTAAGTTCCTCCATCTTCAAAGCATCAGATGAACTGGGATGTTCTCCCACAAAAGCTCATGCAATAAATATAATTGTTAGCCTTTAAGTGCCACAGGATCCTGCTTTGTTTTACTCAACTAGACTAACACAGCTGTCTCTTTGGCTTCTGAAAGGATGGTGTATTCACCTAACGGAGTTTTTTAAACTTCTTCATTCCTGAAATAGTTGAGCACCATGTATGAATACACAGAATGAGAATCACTCTTAAGTTCATCTGAATGCGTCTTCGTTTCCTTCATGCTAGATTGTTTGGTGTTATCTGTAAACATTCTGGCTCAAAATAACTTCACAAATTGCAACAATGTTCTCTGTGTAGGGTTGTAAGCAGAATCCATTGCAATAAATTCACAGCAACATAGCAGAAAAACATATCCAGAAATTTTGTTCTTTCAGTCTATTTTTCCCTTGCTAGTCACAACACTGTATAATTGTACCCATCCTTTTTGCATAGTCTGTTATGGTCTTTGTCAGAAAAAGAAAGAAAACTACTTGCTCCAGTAAATGGCAGCTTGAATTTCTAACCTCTGCTAAACTGGTCAGGAAAATTAATAACTGTCTATGGTAAAGACAGGGATATCAATAAGTTCTCTGTTGACAAAAGGCTCTACAATTTCAGGAAGGGTTAAATCTTAGAATCAGGATGAATTCTTAATTAAGAAGTATGTTTAAATGAGGATTACTGTCTGGTTCTGCCTAAACTGTAGGCCAGTTTTTATTTGGCTAATGTTTGACATAGTGCAGGGGTCTCAAACTCAAATCATCACGATGGCCGCATGAGGACTAGTAGAGGGCTGTGTGAAGCCTAGTACATTTGCCCGAGGGCCTCACCGCTGAAACCTTTTCATGCAGCAATATTGCAAATACTGGTAACAATGGTGTCATTGTGGGCTACAGGAAATAGCTTTAGGGACCACATGTGGCCCATGGGCCATGCGTTTGGGACCCCTGACATAGTGTGACAAGAACCCAAGCACTAAATCTGCCTCTCAGGCTTGCACTGAATTCAGAGAACAGACAAGAAAAGTATTTCTAATCTAATTCTATTTTCTAGCTTTTTGCTTATTTACAGCATTCCCTTGAAGGTGATGATGCAGCTGAGCAAGTTGTTGGATGCACTGGGGGAGCTGGCAGGCAGGTGCCCAGTGGGTCGGGGAACCAGCAGGGAACTTGCACAGCTGCATCATCAGCTTAGTGGGAACACTGGTGCAGACGAAGGAGGCCTAGCCCCAGGGCCGTCCTTAGAGGGGCGTGTGGCCCCAGGCAAATCAGCCTCTGCAGGCCCCCCCCCAGACCCTCCCACACTGGGGGATGGGGCTGGCCGGCCCAGGGGAGGGGCAGGCCTGGTCCACCCGAGCCAGCTGTTCCCCATCTGGGGGACTGGGAGAGCTGGCCAAAAGCAGGGACCAGGATCAGCGCTCCCACACCTACCCCCCACTTGCACTGCCATTGGCTCTGTGCTGGAGGCAGCAGGGAGGGGGCGAGAGGCAGCACGGCTGGGGGGGGGGCAGTGGTGTGGGCCCCGTGTTGCCTCCCACCCCATCCCTGCTGCCTCCGGCACAAAGCTGAAGGCAGCACAAGTGGGCAGGGTGCAGGATGCTGACCCTGGCCACTGCTTTTGGCCACCTCTCCCTGTCCCCTGGATGGGGAACAGTGTGGTCAGGGATGGGGGCAGTGGTTCGGGCCCCGTGCTGCCCTGCTCACAGTAGGACAGTGCGGGGCCCATGGAACCACAGACCCCAGGGCAATCACCCCTTTTACCACCCTCTAGGGCTGGCCCTGCTTAGTCTGGACTAATATAGCCCATGGCCACACTACGCCTTCCTTGGTCTGAACTAAGGAAAGCTTATTTCAAACTTTTAAGTACCGGGGGTTAGTCTGGACTTACATGCTTAGTTTGAACTTTAGTTCGAACTAAGTGCAGGCAAGACTCAGATGAATGCTTAGTTCAAACTTAAGAAGTTCAAACTAAGCTGGTTAGGTTGAACTAACCTCAAACTTTTTAGTTCGGACTATCAAGTCCAAACTAAGTTTGCCAGATGTAGACATAGCCAAGGAGTCCTGTGATACTTTTTTCTCCCAAGAAAGCTCATGCAATAAATGAATTTGTTAGTCTTTAAAAGTTCCACTGGACTCCTTGGTTGTTTTACTGAACTAGGCTTACACAGCTCCCCCTTTGGAACTTGTCGTCTAAAAAGCAGCAGAAAATGTTGTTGACGTAAATAACAGAAATAAAAATATCTTTTACAATTGGTACCAAGGGGAGGGAGTGGGAGGAGATGCATGGAGGACAACATAAGCCAGGAAACTATTTTATCTGATCTGACATGATGGTCCAGATATCATGTATAGCAGCACAGTCACTGCTTCTGAACACTGGCAACAAGACTTACAGTCTCTCCATCGACTTCCCTGGGTTTCAGAGCAGGCCTGTGACAGGTCAGTAAATCCCATGGACTATGCCATGGCAATGACTGGCAGGATTTATTAGAATCTAACAAAAGAAACTATTTACCACTCTGCATTCAGTGAACTGTCCCTGGGACACCTATCTGAGGTCTTAATAGGGCCACCCATCATCACAGATCTGAATGCATCTCTGTCAGTGGTAAAGGCCTCACTTGTGTTCATCACTGGGTATTTCTGACAGGAGGAGACAGTCTCAGTCCTTGTGTTGCCCTTTTGCTTGTCAGAATCGGTGGCAACTAGGGCCAGGTTCAATACCTAAGGACTCCTGTGATGCTGACTGGATCTTGGGGACTGTTTCTGATCATCTCTCATATTTGCAATAATCCTTATGTGATATACAATGTCTGGTATCAATAGAAAGGCTGTAATCTGCTAGGAATGATGATATGGTTTGCATGTAGGTATCATATCTGTATTAGAAATTAGGAATCTATTTGTTTTATGTGTGTTCCAAGTCATTTTATTCTAAGGCAATCTGAGATTGGGTGTCTGCAGCACCATTGTCCTCTTCATGGTCCATAAAGGGAACTCCCAGCTCCAGTAGGCCTAGCAAGAAACCTCTTTGACCAGTCACCCAGGCTGACCATGTGACTCTCTCCATTTGTTTGGCAAGGACTCAGAGCCTGGGGAAAGCCAGAGGTGATAAAAGGCAGTGGCCCCATCTCCATTTGGTCTTCAGTCTGTCTGCAACCAACACCCTCCTCTGGAACTAGTCTGCTGCACTGAACAAAGGACTGAGACCCATCCAGGTGCTGGGTGCATATCAGAGGAATTGGATGAAACTGCAAACTCCAGATTCTTCAAGGACTTGCTTCCTATGGACTCTAAATCATTTGTATGGGCGTGATTCACTTTGACCCTTTAACATCTCTCTCGTTTTGTTTCTTTTCTATTAAACCTTTAGTTGTAGTTACTAAAGGATTGGCTGGCAGCGTGGTATTTTGGGTAAGATCCAAGCCTATATTGTTCTGGGTGACACGGCTGGCCCTTTGGGGTCGGGAGAACTTATTTCTTTAGGAGACTCAGTGGCTAGGTGGGGTCTCAAGGAGCTGATGTGCAGTAAGTGGGTTGTTTCTATTTTGCTATGCTTGGTGATGACCAGAGTGGGGAATCAGAAGCCTATTTTGTTACTGACTGGGAGACTGACTTAAGTACCATCCATAGTGGTTTGGGGGTTTGGCCGCTGGTTTTGCGGCTTGCCCTGATTTTGGCACATTAAGAAAGTTATCTCAGGAGGCCCAGGTCACAACTCCTTTCATGATGTAAGCTAGTGCAGCCCTCGACTCACCTGGATGGCACCTCCTGGTGGTGTTGTTGGAGAGTTATTGCTCAAGTGGTCCTATAGTCCATCCTTCCAGGGTTTCAGTCACTAAAACAGCCTATGGCCCCAGCTCACCCTGACGTTGGCCGCTAAACAGCCAATGGCCACTGAGGCTGTGCTGCCCCTGGCACCCTTGCGGCTCCTGACAACCTGGGTGTGCCGGGAGGGGTAAGCGCCTTTCCAGTCCCTTCCAGGGCTAACTATCCACCTGGGAGGGTGGATCAAAATAAGTCTTTCATCTTTGGTCCCCTCCAGAGGCAGAGGGGAGCACAGTATGTTTCAGCCCCTTCAGCAGGGCAAACAAACAGTCTATAGCCCTGTGGCAGGGCACTCCAATAATAGTCCAGGTCCCTTTAAGCAGGGCACACAAACAGTAAGTTCTTGGGTTAGGGGGTGAACAACTCTAGGTATCAGATGGGTCTGCAGATCCAGGGTTCGCTGCCCCACAAGTAGCACCATCTAGGGGAAGGGGAGAGGAGGAGGGGGACACGAGCTTGCCTAACTCCACTGTGTCCCAGCCCAGGGCCATGACAGTGGCCGAAGATTCAACCACGCAGTCAGCGGGGCTCCGACTGCAACGCACTGACCCCCATATGGGGCTTAGGCCAGGATGCCTAAGATACAATTCCCTTGGGCCACTTCCTTCCCCCTCTCCCGGTAGTAGCTGCTCAGGCTCTTCAGCTGAGTCCTTGGGGTAGTAATCCAGGGGCAAGGAGCAGAAGCCCTCCGTTTCATCCAGTGGAGGTAGATCAGGCGGCTCCATCTCGGCCGGTGGGAGTAATTCAGGGAGTTCCACACGGTCCTCTGCGACGGGCAGCATCTCGAGGTCCTGGCCCATAGGGGGATTGTCTTTATCCACAGCGAGTGGCAATTCCTTCATGCCACAGAACTGTAAATAAATCAACACCAGACATCTGAAAATTCAGGCAAATGTAACATTGCGATACTTTTTAATTCCTTCTTGGAAAGCCATTTAATCAAAAAGACTGCCTGCCACTTCAACAGAAAGTTTCAAGAGATGGGCCTTCTCCATTTAAGTTTCCAGTTGCGTGGTTTTTTTCTATCAACTCACTATACTATTACTCACACTACACGCTTCAGAGACCTAGTGTACAGAAACTAACAATTATAGCAATTGATGAAAAGCTAACAGGCAGCATATGTACTGTGGCATGAACAAAATGATATAGGTCAGCGAGACAAAAGGGCTGGACATTAAGTAGAAACTGACTGAAGATTAATGGATCGTGAAACATCAAATCTACTCATGGCTGCTACAACTTTCTTCCTAACCCCGTCCCCTGTATACATGCACACATTCCTTTTAACTTCCAAGCCTGCAATCCACCTAAACACCTGTGGATTTGCTAACTAACTGCTGTGCAATGCAGAACAAATCAAATATGCATGTCTTCAGTGAGGGGCATTAGCACACCAGAGAATAGCAGCATCTGGCCCTCTACCTGTATCACTGCAAATGCACCATCTCTGACACCATCAGCTCTCGCAGGCTGCTGCAGCAAAGCCCCCTTACTTCCCACCGAAGCAGCACAACCCTTGGCTACTGAACAGCTCCTGGCTGCAGCTTCTCTGCCAGCCAGCAGAAGATGGCCAGAGCTCTCCAGCTTGGCTCTGGCTTGTCCCAGGAAGGTGCAGTGAAGCTCCTTCCCCCTTGCTGAGGGAGGCGGAGGGTCTCGCCCAGAAACTCCCAGGAAGCCAGGGGAGAGCTCAGAGCCAGCCCAGCACCAAAGCTGCTAAACCTGTTAGTCCAGTGGTTTTTATTCCCCCTGGGTGAGGTGAGCTGACACAAGCCCCAGCCCCACAGTCTCCTTAACCTGCCTGGCCACCAGCTCCCCCAAGTCACCCCCAACCCCCTCCCAAACCCTCCTGCCTGGCTGCTGGTCTCGAGTCACCCCAACCCTTCCCTAGCCCTCCCGCTAGACCCCAATCCCCCAAGCAGGACCCCCCCCCCATTCCCTCTTAGCTGGCGGGCAGGAGCTGCCCTGGCTACAGGCTGTTCCCACACTGAGCATTCAACTGACAACACTCAGGGGCCAGGTGTGATGCTCTCTGTGTCTAGAGGACTGTTTATGATTATTTTGCATATTAATATTTCATATTTGCAATAATCCATATGTGATATGCCATGTTTGGTATCAATACACAGGCTATAATCTGCAAGAATGATTATATAGTTTATATGTAGGTATCACGCCTGTATTAGAGATTAGAAATCTATTTGTTTTTATGTGTGTTCCAAGTGATTTGTTCTTAAGGCAACCCCAGACTGGGTGTCTGCAAAACTATTTCCAAAGGGGTAGCCGTGTTAGTCTAGTCCAGCAAAAAAAAACAAAAAAAAAAACCCAACAACCAAGGAGTTGTGTGGCACTTAAAGACTAACAGATTTATTTTTCGCAAGAGCTTTCATGGGAGGAAAATCCCACTTCGTCAGATGCTTCGAAGGTGGGTGAACTTACAGAATGGAATGAAAATAAATGCAAGGGAGTGTAAAACATAGGATCACTTCATACAGTAACAGCAAATCAAAGCAGTTGTTAGGTTCAAACCATGGGAAGCCTGAAGTCAAATTACCTTTTGAAAATGGGAAAAGAACCCATAGTCTCGATTCAGTCCTGCTTTCACACAACTTAATTTGCATATTAATTCCAGTTCAGCTGTTTCTCTTGCATTTATTTTCATTCCATTCTGTAAGATCACTCGTCTTCGAAACATGTGACGAAGTGGGATTTTCTCCCACGAAAGCTCATGCGAAAAAGAAATCTGTTGGTCTTTAAGTGCCACATGACTCCTTGTTCTCCCCCCCCCCCCAAAACTATTGTTCCTCTTAATGGCTTCATCAGGGGGGGCTCCCATACACAGTGGGCCCAAGAGGAAACCTGGTTGACCAGTCACTCAGACTGACCCTGCGGCCCAATTCCATTTGGATCTGGCAAGGACTCTGAGATAAAAGGCAGGGGACCCATCTCCATTTTGTCTTTAGTCTTCAGTCTGCAACCTGCATTCAACACCCTCCTCTGGAACTATTCTTCTGGGACTGAACAAAGGACTGAGACCCACCCAGCTGCTGCTGCTGTTGGGTGCACACCAGAGGAGTGGGACTAACCTACAAACTACAGGATCTTCAAGGATTTGTTTTCCATGGACTCTAAAGCATTTGTAGGTATGTGATTCACTTTGGCCATTTAACATCTTGCATGTTTAGTTTGTTTTCTTTTTATATTAATTTCAAAAGGGATAGCCGTGGTAGTCTAGTCCAGTAAAAAAAACAACAAGGAGTTGTGTGGCACTTTAAGACTAATAAATAAATAAATAAATCTGTTAGTCTTAAAGTGCCACACAACTCCTTGTTGTTTTTCTATTAAACCTTTAGTTGTAGTTACTAAAGGATTGGCTGGCATTATGGTATTTTGGGTAAGATCCAAACCTATATTGTTCTCATTGATGTGGTTAGCCCTTTGGGGTCAGAGGAACCTATTTCTTTAAGAGACTCAGTGACTAAAGGGGACCACAGGATCTGATATACAATAAGGAGGCTGTTTCTATTTTATTATGCTTGGTGATGACCAGAGTGGGGAATTGGAAGCATGTTTTATTACTGACTGGGAGACTGGTTTAAGTACCACCCGTCAGTGGCTTGGTGGTTTGGCCCCTGGCTTTGCAGCTTGCCCTGATTTTGGCACATTCAGGTTATCCCAGGAGGCCCGGGTCACACCGTGTGGGAGATTTTAAACTTCCAGCCTGGCCACAGCTCCCTGGGCTGGAGGAATGCGTTCTCCTGGCTGGGTAGGGGCTGCAGCTGCTGGCTGCGCACGACTGGAGTGATGCTTGTGTCAGTGAGCGAGGGTGGGTGCTGGCTGCACTCCCACGCAGCTTAAAGGGAACACTGGGTTACACCCCAGTCCATCTGTTGCCCCAGCCTTACAACCGAGGCAGCAAGGCAAGAGCAAGAGACCTTGTGGTTTGGCCAGGCCAGCCCCACCGCTGAGGGAGACCCTGTGGTCAGTGCAGGCAGCTCCACCATCTGGGCGTGGGGCAAGGACAGGAGACCCCCGGCCAGGCCGGCCCCGACACCTGAGCATGGGGTGAGGGAGCAATCCCTCTAGTCCCACTTGGAGCCTGGAGACCATGCGAGGAAGCCCCCTGTCCCTCTCTCTCCCCCTTTGTCTGATCGGGGCACTTCCAATACCCCATAAGCTCCCCCCACAGCACCTAGCAAAAGATACAGGGCCCTGCCTCAGAGATTTGGCGTACCCAGTGCCAGCAATGCCTTTGTCCATAACTTCCAATACGGATGTGTCACACACCCACAGACAATATCGTCGTTCTTAGCAAATCATACCCTATCAGTACCCAACAGCCATCTTTCAGATGAATCATCATCATTTCAACATACTGATGTCAAATAACAGCATAAATGGTCCCCACAGTCCAGCCAACACCACTTTTTCAGTCACTGCTTCCCAAGAAAGCGTCTTGCTATGCCATGTGGCACAGGAGTATCACTGCAGTATTTCCTGAGGTTCTCGCCGCTAAGACGTCTTCCATTTCCTGAGCTATGCCCTTCTGACCTCAAAATACACGCCAAACACAAATGGTGAAAGACGATTCAAGCCCTCAGAGCAACAATTACAGTCTGCCTTGGGTCGGCTTCAGCTGCCCTTCACTCCAGTTCATGGCAAAGCCAGGGGCAGCTCAAGGGACTGTGGCACCCCAAGCCAGCTTTTGCTTTTTTGCACGCTGGGGTGGGGCGGGGGGCATGCAACTTGGCCTCTGCTCTGGGCCGGCTCACCCCACCCCCAAGGCGGGGAACAGCCAGCCGAGAGGTGGGGTGGGAGAGCAGAGGCTGCCCCATGCCCTGGCCTGCTCCGTCCCTAGGGATGGAGTGGCTGGCTCACGGGAGGGGCTTCTGGGCCAACCCACTGTGTGGCACCCCGATCCTGTGGCACCCCGATCCAGTGCCTCTTTGGCTCTTGGCTAGAGCTGGTCCTGGGCAAAGCCCCCACTCAGCTCCTGTCAGTGTTTTGGAATCACAGGCAAAGAAAAGGAAACTGTCTTGGATATTGGCTTATCCAGGGCTGTCCTTGGGTGGGGGACACAAGGGGCGATTGCCCCTGGTCCTGTGGGTCCTTGGCCCCACGCTGTCCTGCTGAGAGTAGGACAGTGCAGGGCATCTGCCCCCCCGCCCCCAACCCCTTCCTGCTGCCTTCGGTGCGGAGTTGAAGGCAGCAGGGGAGGAGGCAAGAGCATGGAGCCGGCCTCTGCTCTGGGCCGGCTGGTCTCCCCTAGGGGGGAGAGGGCCGGCCCAGAGATGAGCAGAGCACAGACCTTGGACTGGCCCTCTCCACCCCTTGGGGCAGAGTGGCTGGCCCAGGGGAGGGGCAGGAGTGTGGGGCCAGCCTCTGGGCCAGCCTACCTCTCCCAGTGCGGGAAGGGGTGGGGGGATCCCACAGGCTGATTGCCCCCCCCCCGCACCCTCCTAGGGATGGCCCTGGGGTTATCAACCTCTATACTACACATCGTTAACATGCTCTTCAGCTGTCTTTTTCTTTGTTTTGCAATTATGTCATTTAGATCCTCAAGCGCACGACTAAACCTTACAACTGTCAGACACCACCTAGTTCTTTTCATCAATAGAGCTATCCAAAGGCATGTCATTCCCATTTTACAGATGGGGAAACTGAGGCACAGAGCAGGACTGTGATGTGCTCAAGGTCATTCAACAAGCCAGTGGCAGAACTGGGAACAGAATTTGGGTCTTGTGTGTCCCAGTCCAGTGTGTTTTCCACTAGGCCTCACTGCTTTACTGCCTTTATTTTGCTTTACCATAGTAATACACGGCCCAGCCGTCCTGGAGGATAAGAGCTGTTTGTCCCAAGAAGGAATAGTTTAAAACTGTATTTTGCAGATATTTCTGTCTAACAGCCCTGTGGATAGAATGGGTGACAGGATCTTCGATTCTCTAGTGGTTTGTCATTTTAAAAAATCATTTTTCATTAAAAAAAACTTGTCACATTCACTATTGCCCCTACCTTCCTTTGACTACTTACCTTTCTCTTTGCAACAAGGTACCATACAAAAAGCCCTGCAGGAATCACTAATGCAACTAATATGACCCCAATGATAAGTGGGGTTTTAGATTCTCCAGGACTGTTGGCACCTGCAAAAGAGAACAACTATTAAGTAAGCTGGTCGTGACCCCCACACTACCAACATTTCCTTCCAGCTGTCATTAGCTGTTACTACAGTTTACTCAGCATGGACAGTATTTTACTATAAGGATTAGGGGCTTAAAAAGCACACATGGGGAATGAGGAGTGAATTTGCACAGGAGACGGGTACCTGGTGGTAGCTCTGGGCGGCAGCCAAAGAAATGCTAAGGAGAAGGGACACTAGCTGGCCAGGGGAGTTGCAATAACAGCAGCGGGTTGTGACACAGCAAGGGTCTTGCTCATTTCCAGGAGGCCAGTGACAGATGGATTGAGGGCCCATAAATTAGGCGACCCAGAGCAGATTTCCAAATGGGACAGGGAAGAAGTTGGGTGGGGACAGGGAACTACAGCAGAGTTTGGTGGAGGGAGATCATGAGTTCCCGGGGCAGCTACTAGCAGATGTGGAGCACTGAATGCTCAGGATCCAAAAACACCCCCTGGGACTTATTACATCAGAGAGTGCTGGGGGGACAGATTCCAGCACCTGGTCTCCTGAATATACCAGGAAAGCCGGGAGGTGGCGAGGGAGGGTCACAAACACAGAGATAACAGGCAGGGCTGAATATCTAAACAAATATTTTGCTTCTGTTTTTAATGAGTCTAATACTGAGCTTGGAGATAATGGTAGGGTGGCTAAAGGGACTGAGGATAGAGGGGTAGAAATTACCATAGCTGAGGTAGAAGCCAAAACTTGAACAGCTTAATGGAACTAAATCGGGTGGCCCAGATCATCTACACCCAAGAATATTAAACGGAACTGGCACATAAAACCACAGAAACTGGAAGGAAGCATGAGAGGTCATCAAGTCCAGTCCTCTGCACTCATGGCAGGAGCATGTACCCCCTTAAACCATCCCTGACAAGAGCAGGTTAGACAAACACCTAAATACTTCCAATGATGGAGCTTCCACAACCTGCCTAGGCAACTTATTCCAGTGGTTAATCATCCTGACAGTTAGGATCTTTTTCCTAATGTCCAACCTAAACCTCCCTTGCTGTAATTTAAGCTGATTGCTTCTTGTCCTACCATCAGCTGTTAAGGAGGCTGGAGTAGAGTGGAAGAATTACTTCTCCCGTCTTGCTTACAACACTCCTGTTAATACATCTCAGAATGGTTGACTTTTTTGCAACTGTTACACTGTTGACTCATAGCTATGTCCACATGTCACTTTTATTTTGAAATAACACTGGTTATTTCAAAATAAGAGATTAGGTCCACACGACGTATTCTTATTTTGAAATGACAGGCTCCATCATTTCGAAATAAGAGCCGTCATTTCGAAATAGCTTAAACCTTCTTTAAATTGAAACGGCTGTTATTTCGAAATGGTTATTTCAAAATAACGCCCTTCAGACGTGATATTTGGAAATAACACTTTTGCCCTTCTCCTTCCCAGGGTGCCTTCCTTTTAGCCTATATGGGGTGGAGGCACGGCCCAGGGAGGAGGCCATGTTGCCACACCTCCCATGGTGCCCCACTCCTAAAGTGAAATAGCAAGTCCTGTGTTTGGACATGCTATTTTGCTTTGAGCTTTTCCCTTAATTTGAATTAAAATTTTCTTAATTCGAATTAACTTATTTCAAAATAAGGACTTTATTTTGAAATAACTCATTTCAACGTACGTGTGGACATAGCCATATTTGCTTGTGGTCCACTATGACACCCAGATCCCTTTCCACAGTACTCCTTCCTAGTCCATTTTGTATGTGTGCAATGGATTGTTCTTTCCTATATAGAGTACCTTACACTTGTCTTTATTGACTTTTATTCTGTTTATCTCAAATCACTTCACCAGTTTGTCCAAATCATTTTGAAATTGTGATCCTACCCTCAAAAGCACTTGTAACCTCTCCCAGCTTGGTATCATTGGCGAACTTTACAAGTGTAGTCTCTATGCCATCATCTAAATCACTGATGAAAATATGGAACAGAACCGGATCCAGAACCAATCCCTATGGTACCCCACTTGTTATATCCTTTCAGCGTAACTGCGAACCATTGATAACTCCTCTCTAGGAGCAATTATCCAACCAGTTTTGCACTCATTGGGGTTGTATTTCCTTAGTTTGTTAATGAGAAGGTGATGCACGACAGTATCAAAACCCTTACGAAAGTCTAGATACACCAAATCTACTGCTTCTCCTCTATCCACAAGGCTTGTTACCCCTTCGTAGAAAGCTGGCAGGTTGGTTTGACACAATTTGTTCTTGACAAATCCATGCTGACTATCACTTAATACCACTTAACATAAAATTGCAAGCCCATTAGCATTGATTTTTAAAGAATCTGTAAACTCATGTGCTGTACCACGTGAGTGGAGAATTGCTAATTTTTAAGAAAGGGGAAATTATAGGCTTGTTATTTTGACCTGAGTAGTATGCCAGGATCTTGGAAAAAATTTGCAGGAGACAGTAGTTATGGACATCAAGGTTAATGGTAACTGGGATAAAAATACAATGTGGCTTTACTACAGGTAGATTGTGCTAGACCAGACCAGATCTTTTTTTGGGGGGGGGAAAAGGACAGATTAGACAAAGGGAATGCAGTGGCTCTAATTCACCTAGAATTTAGGAAGGAAGTTGACACGGTTCCAGATGGGGATTATTAGTCAAATTGGAAAAGATGGGGATTAGTATGAAAATAGAAAGATGAATAAGGAGCTGGTTAAAAGGGAGACTACAAAGGGCCACACGGAAAGATGAACGATCAGACCCAGAGGCAGGTGCGTCGCTGGTGCTGGGCACTCCGGGGCACATGCCCCAAACTCCAGTGCCAGTGCCCCGGATCTCCAGCCCAATTGGGCCGGAGATCCAGGGCCTAGTTGCCCGCGGCCCCATCCCCAGCTGGGGATGTGGGGCCTGGCTGCCTGCAGCCGCTTCCAGCCCCATCCCCGGGCGCGGATGCAGGGCCTAGCTGCCCGCGGTGGTGTGACGGTGCCTGTCCCTGTCCCTGTCCCTGGCCAGGGGGCGTGGCGTGCAGGTTGGGGGTGGGGCCTTGCAGGTCAGGGGCAGTGTCTGGGCCCATGCCCCGGGTCCCTCCCCCAGCCAGTGATGCCCCTGCCCGGAGGGAGGTTATTAGAAGAGTTCCTCAGGCATCGGTCTTGGGCCCAATTTTATTTAATCTTTTTATTACTGGTCTTGGCACAAAAAGTGGGAGTGTGCTAATGAAGTTTGTGAATAACACAAAGTTGGGAGGTGTTGCCAATAAAGAGAAGGACTGAGATCTAATACAGGAAAATCTGGATCACGTTGTAAACTTAAGTAAGAGAAACAGGATGAAATTTAAGAGTGGAAAGCACAAGGTCATGCATTTAGGGATTAATAAGAACTTTTCTTATAGCTGGGGATGCATCATCTGGAAGTGACAGAGGAGAAGAACCTGGTTAATCACAGGATGACTAGGAGCCAGCAATGTGATGTGGACACGGGAAAAGCTCATGTGGTCCCAGATGTATCAGATGAGGTCCTTTCAGTACAGAGAGGGAGGTGTTAGTACCATTATACAAGATGCTGGGGAGACCCCATCTGGAATACCAGGTGTAGTTCTGGTCCCCCCATGTTTAAGAAAGATGAATTCAAACTGGAACAGGTGAAGAGAAGTGCTACAAGGATGATCCAAGGAATCGAAAACCTGCCTTATGAGAGGAGACTCAAGACCTTGGCTTGTTCGGCCTGACCAAAACAAGGCTGAGGGGAGATAGGATCACTCTGTACAAATACATCAGGGGGATAAATATCAGGGAAGGAGAGGAATTATTTAAGTTGAGCACCAATGTGGACACAAATACAAATGGATATAAACTAGTCATCAGGAAGTTTAGACTTGAAATTAGCCACAGGTGTCTAACCATCAGAGCAATGAAGTTCTGAAATAGCCTTTGAAAGGGAACAGTGGGGGTAAAAAATGTAGCTGGTTTCAAAACTGAGCTGATACATTCATAGAGGAGATGGTATAATGGGACAGCCTGGTTTGCCAGTTGACTGATCTTTGGCTCCTGGTGGTAGATATGCCAATGGGATGAGTGACGGGATGGATTCTGAGTTGTTCCAGAGAATTTATTCTTGGGTGTCTGACTGATGAATCTTGCCCACAAGCTCAGGATTTAGCTATTTGCCATACTGGGATCAGGAAGGAATTTTTCTCCTGAAGCAGATTGGCAAAGGGCTGAGAGAAGTTTCTCCTTCCTGAGGACAGCCCATTGCTGGTGGGGTCTCTGTACCTTAGAGTCTTTAAATTATGATTTGAGGACTTTAATAATGCAGTCATAGAGGTTTATTGCAGGAGAGGGTGGGTGAGGTTTTGTGGCCTGCATTATTGAGAAGGTCAGGCTAGATCATGATACTGGTCCCTTGTGGCCAGAGTTTATGAGAACATGTAGAACTTCAGATCGGTGCTTTCTATTTACATGGAAACTGAAACATAATTTCCTAAATTCTACATTAATTAAACCAGGGGTCTCAAACTCAAGTCACCACGACGGCTGCATGAAGACTAATATGTTAGCCTGAAGGCCACACCACTGAAGCTCTTCATACAACAATATTGCAAATATGGGTAATGATAGTGTCATTGTGGGCTGCAGGAAATAGTTTTAGGGGCCACATATGGCCTGTGGGTTGTGTGTTTGAGACCCCTG
>ML682029.1:1309050-1349580 GCA_007922195.1 Podocnemis expansa | reverse complement strand
ACATTTGTGGCCCCACTATGTCTGGTCTGGTGTTAATGGTCCAGCTGAAAACTATAATAGGAGATTCATCATCACCTGCTGTCCACCAGCAGACCCAACCACAATCCCAGGCATTGCACTCCTCAAAACATAAGGACTGTGGAATCTGCCAAGAGCAAATACACCCCAGGAGCCAGGGAAATACTCTGTAAACTCAGCCTGGGGAACTGAGAGTCAAACTGCACTCTTCCCTCCTCTAACATCATCAGAGAAAGGTCCTCTAGATGCCCAATTGCACCCTTATCTGTGTGGCTGTGTTACCACGAAGACTAATGGGATTTCAGAGGTGCAAGAGAGAGAGCATTGTTCACATCATTATTGGTGATGTGGTGAGAGAAGGAAGAATCCAACTAGATCTACAGTTCCTGGGTCTCAGCAGGGCAGCTGAAGCTACGTTTCTACTCACCAGAACACATCCTGGTAGACATGGAATAATGAGAGAGAAAACATTGATCCCTGGATTCTTCTCTTAATTAGCACATCAAGTCTCTACTTCAGAATTTTGCTAAATGGCTTGTGATGTTCTTCCCTGAAAGTTTGATGGTCATATCACATTTGCTAAGGAAATTGTCACTGACCTACCTGTGTTACTTTTCTGCTTCAGCATGACACTTTGCTCAGTTTGGAGAGTGTTCACATATAAAGCAGCATGGCAGGAGTAGTTCCTGAAGTCAGCCAGGGTCACATTTTTCAGTCGCAGAGACATGTCGCCACTGAGAAATTCCTCAGAGCAGAAGTCGGTTCTCCCCTTAAATTTTTCAGCCTGATATTCTGGATGGCTCTTGTTATCATGGTAGCTGTGTACAATTTCATCATTCCCTGACCGCTGACGCTGCCAGTTAACTATAGGGCTCCTAAGCTTGACTTTGTCTTCATGTTGGACATGGCAGGGCAGGCACACATCTTCCCCTACAGCTGCTTCCATTATGACAAGGTGGCTGGTGGCTGAAAGAGCTAAGAACAACACAACATTACATCAAGTCAGTGCAACCAATTTCTATTATTGCTGTCAAGCGATACAGCCGCTACCGACATGGCTGGTTGGGATCGCACTCTAATTCCAAAGTCAATTCAAGAACAAAATGTTCAGAGACAGTCAAGTTGCCTCAGGACGTAACCCATCCCACCCCAAGCCTCAAAAGCAGGTTCATTAAGGAGAAAGGCTCACACATTTTCATCTTCACGTCCACCATGATGTTGGTCAGACATGCCAATGCCCAGCACCAATTGTGGACAGAACACCAAGAGTCATATGTTCCCCAGCTCCATCGCGCTTGCATGTTGTGGGAAAACACCAGATTTTTGTCTGGCAGCGAATCCACCCATCACACCTTCTGTGCCTTCTGGACCAGTCTGTGAACACCCCCTCCCAATCAGCATCGCAGAGGCCACCACCAGGCTTTGTCTCTGACAGTAAGAGACCTGCACCTGCCAGGTATGGGACGAAGGAACTTCCTTGCAGCGCATGGGAGGCTGTAGTGTCCTAGTGAATTGTCTGTCTCCATATCTGCTGCACTCCCTTTTTATTGCCAGCATGAAGCATTCCTCACAACCAGTAAATGAGCCATGGTGGCACGGCATCCATGTTGGCTGACACTGGGGATCAAACCAAGGCCTCAGAGCAAAAAGTATGAACATCTTTAGCCCCTGTTGCAACAAGCCACGCTCCCCAGAGAGTGGCACCAGATTGGTCCTCCCTGGGCTGAACATGAAGGGGGAGCCACTATGCCACCCTCATCAGCTGGGTTACATAAGCCAGATTTGTCACCAATGCCTGACGTGTGTATTCTGAAGATTTCCAACACCCAAGCAGATGACCACAGCTGTTCACTACAAAAGCCTGTTTTAAAGAAGTCTTTGCTCTGCATGGGTTGTATACACTCATACCACTGCCTCCCAGCAACAGGATTTCAGCCCTTGCCCTTCAGAGCACTACCGTAGCTCCTCACTACTGGAGCTACAGGATCCTGGAGTAAGTTATACAACCTTAAATTACTAGGGCTGGAAGGGACCTCAGCAGCGATCCAGTCCAGCCCCCTGCTCAAAGCAGGACCAACCCCAATTAAACCATCCCAAGCCACACCTTCAAAACTTCTAAGGATGGAGATTCCCTCACTTCTCTAGGTGACTCATTCCAGTGCTTCACCCTGCTAGGGAACTTTTTTCTCCTAATATCCATCCTAGACCTCCCCCACTGCAACTCGAGGCCATTGCTCCTTGTTCCGTCATCTGCTACCGCCGAGAACAGGCTAGCTCCATTCTCCCAGGACCCCCTCTTTCAGGTCTGTTGAAGGCCACTATCAAATCTCCCTTCATTCTTCTCTTCTGCAGACTAAACAAGCCCAGTTCCCTCAGCCTCTCCTCCAAAGGCACGTGCTCCAGCCCCATAATGATTTGTAAGCAAGGAGTCCTGTGGCACTTAAAAAATATCAAATTTGATTGCTTGAGCTTTCATTGGAGAAAATCCCACTTGGTGCTGTCACACAATCAAATCTGCGTATCAGTTCCAATCCTGCAGTTTCTCTTTGAACTGATATGCAAATTCGATTGTGTGAAAGCAGGATTAAATAGCGACTGTGGATTCTTTTCCTATTACAACAAGTGATTTGACCTCACCTTCCTCTATGTCAGGAGTCGGCAACCCAAAAGGGGAGAAGAGCCGTTCCCCCTCCACCCTCCCACACAACCGCATCAGCTGGAGCCAGTCCAGGGACATCCTCAGCAGCAGAGAGATACCTTGGTTGGTTTGTTTTTCACCACCCCAGAATCGCAATAAACTTTCTGCCTATGATCGATACAGGAGAGCGGACGTGTGAGTTGTGAGGGGGCACACAGAGGGTTACGAGGGTCTGAGTGAGGACAGGGGAGCAGCTTGGCAAAACAGACAGAGAGGATGGAGAAGGGGCACAAAATTCACCGACAGGCAGAGTTGTCCCTAAGGTGTGGTGAATTGGGGCAACCACCCCAGCCCCTGTGCTTTGGGTGCCCCACCAGTGGTGTACTGGGGAGGAACAGGGAGGCCAGCACCAGCTGGGCTCATGTGGGAGAGGGGTGGGGGCAAGAGAGGGGGCAGATGTGGCTCCTAGCCAGGACCCTGGGCCCACATGGGAGAGGGGCAGGGGAAGAGGTTGGGCTGGGGCAGCTGCCGTGCTGCTTGGGACCAGGGATGATGGGCTGGACCTGTGGGGAGACAGAGACCTGGCCTGCTGGTGCCGGGATTGTATCCAGGCTCAGACTGGCCCAGGCCCTGCACCCTCCTCGGGACAACCTGAACGCAGGGGTGGCAGAAAGATGCATGTTACCGTGCTAATCTCAACAGCTGAGGGACCAGGAGGAAAATGGTGGGAATGAGCATCAAGATGCAGGTTTGGACAGGACTGATCAGGCAAGGAAAATAAGTCTGCACTTGAGACAGTGCAACACACGGCTGGATTTTCAAAATGCTGTGGAAGAGAAGTGACAGGATTTTTAAGCTTCTGTCCCCAAGTGGCTTGTTTTCCCCTCCATCCTCTGTGAGCCATTCCAGGCCACGCACCTCTGAGAGCCAAATACTGCAACTCTGTCTGGCTGGGGTTTAGACCCATACGCCCAAACCCTAGCCAGGGACACAGAGGGGCAGGAACAGGGTTGGTGCATTTAGGGAAGGACAGAAAGCTGAGCAACAGTGTGGGGCTGGCTCTGGGAGCAGCTGCCCTCCAGGATGGCATCCCACCACTGTGGCAATGAGACCTATCCTCACAGAGCTGCTCACTCAGTTGCAACCATTGTGTTGTGGAGACAAGGCAGGGCTACAGAAGACAAGTGTTTTAAAACCTATGGAGATGTCAAGGGAAAGCATATGACTTTCCAGTTAGGCAGTAAGGGCACAGGTAGTTCAGCTCACCTAACAAACAGACAATGAAAACCATAAGTGACAGCCAGTTCTTCCTCTGTGCGGTCATCGTCTTGTTGCATTGAAGATCCTCTTGCAACCTATTTGTTTAAAAAAAAAAAATTACACACACACACACACACACACGATCTGCAGGATTGTTGCACAAGAAGTCCAAGACCTCCTTATTAACCCTGGCAAGCTGATCCCCTTAGCAGTAAAGGTCTGCTCAGCCTACCTGGATCATTTTACAGGATAATTTCTCAGTCACATTGTGGCAGGGCCTGGAGACCTTACTGCACTAGGTGCTGTACACACACATGGGAAGACATGCCTTTTGGGGCCAGGCACCGTCTACACTGCAGCTGGTAGTGAGCCTCCCAGCCTGGGTAGACAGATTAGCACAAGAAAGGCTCAAGATAGTACCAGATAAATAGCAAGGTGACCTTGCAGCTCTGGAAGAGACTCACGCACCCACCTAGGCTGGGACACAGGGGTCAGACAGCCTTGGGGGCCCAACGTATGGCAACTCATTTTAGCACATCAGTTCAAACCCTGTTAGTGTAACCTGCTAGGGTGGGCTCAAAGTCATTTATCTGCCCCTCTCCAGTGCCTCACAGAAAGCAGAGACCTGCAAAAAGCAGCTGGAGAGCCAGGATCTAGTCTGTAAAGGGGCTCACAGTGAAGACTGTTCAGAATTCATAAAAAAATAAACAAAAGCAGTGTACTATATTAAACATTAACTTTATAAACCTTCTATGAAAGCAGAAGAAATTATTAGTCTATAGATCTATAATACATAGCGGCTATTTAGCAGTATCCACATGAGTCTGTTATGGTCTCAAATCACCAAGTCCAAAGGCTTGTGCTAGAAGCAGCAGCTCCCTCCTCTTTGGCAGCAGAAATCCTCTGTATGAGTCCTGGAAAAGCTTTCTTCCTCTGCTGGGAGCACTGCTGTCCACACAGCTTACTCAGTCCACACTCATTTACGTACACACATATATAAAAAACCCTGTTACAAAGGAAAAATACATCTCTGGCAGTAACAAAATATAATTATCTCTTTCCCCTTATTACACAAAAGAACTGTAGCTAAGCCCGTAACCCAGAGTATAAAGTTAGAAGGCAACCACCCTTCTTTTCCCAATAGTTGCTTCTCTGTACCCACTGCCTCCAGACTTCCCTGCTGGAGGGTTAACAAGGCTACTGACCTGAAGCAAAATGCCTCAGAGTTGGGAAAAACAGCCTGCTGTCTGCTCCTGGCTCAGCTTCTCCCCTTGCACAGAGCACCAGTGCTCTCCTCATGCAACTGGTCTGGCTACTTGATCTCAGACATCTGGCCCCTGCATTGGCAGGGAACCTTGCTGAGCAGGCTCCAAACTACACAGCCCATGCTGGAAACTTCTGGGTCTAGGCAGCTAAATCTGCCCAGCAATGGTGACCCAGCAAGAGCAACTCAGACACCAGCAAAACTCTTCAAGAAACACTCCTCCTTTAAGCCCATGGGTTACATTAGCACAACTCTGTCTACCCAAGCAGGAAGGCTGGCTGCCAGGTTTTTGGGCCACACCCCTTTCACATTCCTCCCCCTTGGGGCCTGCCCCACAGTTTGGGGACCTCTGGTCTAAAGCATCAGAGATAGGTGGTTATCCAACCTTCCTCTGAAAACCTGCAGTGAAGGAGCTTCCATGGCCTCCCCGGCTGCCTGATCCATTTCCTGCCTGGTCTGATGGGTAGGAGGAGATTTAATCCCAATCCACCCTGCAGTCCTCTGAAATGTTCATAGACCACTGTCACGTCCCCCCTTCAATCTCCCCTTTCCCAGACTCTGGCGGTCTCTTTCCCCACATTTGTATTAAACCAGGAGAGCAGCCATCCAGACCTAGGGGTACCAGTAATTTAAAATAGGTGCTAAAAGACCCCTGATCCATTTGATCTGATGGGAAGAAAAGCAGCAAGAAGCCCTAACCAGATGTCCCATGTGAGAAATCAGGACAGTGGACATAGGTGCCTCCACAGAAAACTGCCCCAATATTAGGACTGTTCCTATAAATAGTGACATCTGGCCACCCTCACCCCACCACACCCCCAAAAGTTGTGCGAGTCCAGAACAGAATCAGGGGTGCATGGAAACCCCAAGCTGTAGCAGAGAAAAGGGGGTAGGGGAATGTGTCTCCCTCTCCCCAGACTGCCCCCCCCACATTTTTACCTCCCCAGTTGTGTATTGGAGTTGGGGGGGGGGTCACAATTCTGCCCCCAAACTTGCTTCTGCTTCCTGCAGCCTCCCAGACAACAGGACAGGGACACCAAAGAAGAGAGCCAGTGTAAGGGACACTGGAGCCGTTGCAAGAAGCGGGGGGGGGGTGGTTCTTGGTTTGGGAGGTTTCAGGGTCGCCCCTTGCCAAGAGCTGAAGCCCTAAAGCCACGGCCCCGATCTGGGCTGGTCCTTGCTGGGGAGGGGAGAAAAGTGGAGGCTAAATCACACCTGGAGAAGTTTTACCCAAGGGGCCAGTGAGTCACCGCCTTACCCAGAAGCCCTGCAGCATTAGTGGGAGGCAATGGAGAGGGCTGGACCCCCCCAGCCGGCCCCACACTAGAGCCCCCAACTGTGTCTGGGAGCCGGCAGCAGCTAGTTGGAGGGCCCCAAAGCTGCTTCTGATCCCCAATGGACTGGGAGGCTGCCATCCCGGGCCCCCAGCGTCCCCCCGAAGAGACAGCCCCCCAGCAGCAAGTAGGCAGAGAAGGGGCAGGCCCAGGCCCCGCACAGGGCAGCGCCCAGCTCCACCTGGGCCAGTTCTCACCCCTGGCAGCTGCCATGCAAGTCCTGCCTCCAGCCCTGCACGGCTCCCAGCGCGCATTTACCATGGGCCAGGCTGGCTGCCAGCTTGCTGCGTCCTCCCCGGACTGACTTTTCTCCCCCTGTGACTGTATGACCTGATCCTATGTTTTACACCCCCTTGCATTTATTTTCATTTCATTCTGTAAGTTCCCCCATCTTCGAAGCATCCGACGAAGTGGGATTTTCTCCCACAAAAGCTCATGTGAAAAATAAATCTGTTTGTCTTAAAGTGCCACACAACTCCTTGGTTTTTTTTCTGTGCTGGAGCTGGGGGGAGGGAGACAAGGCGGGGGATCGATAGCGGCTCTGCGCTGGCTCCCCCCGCCCCTGCTCCTCTGGCACAGAGCCCAGAGCAGCACACGTGGGGTGGGTGGCCACCGGCATGGGATGGGGGCCAGGGATGCACCCCCTGGGCATTTTGACCCCTCTCAGACATTGGCGCCCCTCTGCAGTGCTTACCGTGTTCCCCAGCCCTGGGCTCAAGCCTGCCTGGGGGACCTGTCCCTTCCCTGGTGATCTTGCTGCTCTGGGGGGACCCCTGGGTGCAGCCGCTTAAAGCCCCAGGGCTGTGGTGGGCCCTGCCCTCAGCCACAGCAGCACCCAGGTCTGGCTTCTTAAAGGCAAAGGGAATCCCTCGCCTAGAAGGGCCAGCCCCTCTCTGCCTGATGCAACTTGCCAAAGTGTTAATGGAGCCTGGATTCACTGCACCGCTTTACACACAGTCCCCTCCAAACCTGGCTGGTGTATTTAAAAGAATCCCTCCTCAATTCATTTGTGTGCATCAAGTCTCCTACCAGTTCACAGATTTGTCCCCTCTGCTGTGATTCCCTGAGCTGCCCTCTCTAGCCATTGCCCATTGTTAGGGCTTAGCTCTTTTTAAAATGCTCTTTTATTAGTCTGGTTGTTCTTCCCCCTTCCCCCTTGTTTCTCTCTGTGAGCATTGTGCAAACACCGGGAGTGTCTTTATGGCATGGCGCAGTTGCATGGTGTTGTGCTATTTAGTTTATACTCGAACGGCAAATGAGCATCTGAGCGGTGTAGGAGTAAATGGCCACTCTTAGCTTTAATCATAATATCAGTGTTTCTAGACCAGCTCTTCCTGTGGCTCTTCCTGGCATTTCTAATTCATAGAATCCTAGGGTTGGAAGGGACCTCATAGGTCATCTAGTCCAACCCCCTGCCAGAGGCAGGACCACTCCCACTAAACCATCCCAGTCAGGGTTTTGTCCAGCTGGGCCTTAAACACCTCCAAAGATGGAGATTTCACCACCTCCCTTGGCAGCTCATTCCAAGGCTTCACCACTCTCCTAGTAAAAAAGTTTTTTCTAATATCCAGCCTTGACCTCCCTAACTGCAACTTGAGACCATTGCTCCTCATCCTGTCCTCCGTTACTACCGAGAACAGTCGAGCTCCATCTTCTTTGGAGCATCCCTTCAAGTAGCTGAAGGTTGCTATCAAATCCCCCCTCAATCTTCTCTTCTGCAGACTAAATAAGCCTAATGCTTTCAGTCTTTCCTCATAGGGCTTGTGCTCCAGCCCTCTAATCATTTTGGTTGCCCTCCTCTGAACTCTCTCTAGCATGTCCCTGTCCTTTTTGTAGTGGGGAGCCCAAAACTGGACACAGTATTCTAGATGTGGCCTCACCAGTGCAGAATAGAGGGGAAGGATCACATCCCTTGATCTGCTGGCAACACTTCTTCTGATGCAGCCCAGTATGCCACTGGCCTTTTTGACAGCAAGAGCACACTGCTGACTCATATCCAGCTTCCCATCCACCATGACTCCCAGGTCCTTTTCTCCAGTGCTGCTACTTAGCTGAATGTTTCCCAGCCTGTAGCGGTGCATGGGGTTTTTTCGTCCCACATGCAGGATTTTACACTTGTCCTTATTGAACTTCATAAGATTTTTATTGGCCCACTGTTCCAATTTATCTAGGTCTCCCTGAATCCTGTCCTTGCCCTCCAACGTGCCTACTGTTCCCCCCAGCTTGGTGTCATCCACAAACTTACTGAGAGTGCAGTCTATTCCACCATCCAGATCATTGATGAAAATGTTCAACAGAACCGGCCCCAGGACCGACCCCTGGGGCACACCACTCGTGACTGGTTGCCAGCTAGACATGGAACCATTGATTCCTACACGCTGAAACCGTTGATCTAGCCAGTTCTCTATCCACCTTATAGTCCACCTATCCAACCCATACTTCCTTAATTTGCCAATGAGAATGCTGTGGGAAACTGTATCAAAAGCCTTGCTAAAATCAAGGTATATCACATCAACGGTTCTTCCTGCATCCAGAAAACCAGTCATCTGCTCATAGAAGGAGATGAGATTGGTCAGACATGATTTACCCTTGGTAAATCCATGCTGACTGTTCCTGATCACTTTATTTTCCTCTAAGTGTTTGAGGATGGATTCTTTGAGAATCTGCTCCATAATTTTGCTAGGGATTGAGGTGAGGCTGACTGGTCTGTAATTCCCCAGATCCTCCTTTTTCCCTTTCTTGAAAATAGGCACTACATTTGCTTTTTTCCATTCCTCTGGCACCTCCCCCGTTCTCCATAAGTTTTGAAAGATGATGGCCAGCGGTGCTGCTATTTCGTCGGCCAATTCCCTTAGCACCCTTGGATGCAGTTCGTCCGGCCCCATGAACTTGTGCACTTGCAGCTTCTTTAAGCAGTCCCTAACCTGACCTTTTGTCACCAAGGGCCTGTCTCCTTCTCTCCCATCTGCCACAGCCATTCTAAATGTTCTAAATGTTTCCAGCTCAGGTTTCTTCTGTTGGGTCATTTGACTTCAAGACTTGTCTCCTAGACTTGTGTCAAAACTTTGTGTGCCTTTGTGTCACTGGCAGGGATTGCATTTTGAATCCGGTGGTTCTCCTCTCACTCCAGCCTTTAGTGATGGGAGTGAGTGAAGGATGCTCTATTTTTTTCCTATAGAGTTTTTCATTATCATTGCTTGAAAATAGATTGCAAACTGCAGACATAATTTCAAAATCCTTTACTTCATCAGGGAAGTGAAAACTACTGTGACCATTGCCAAGTTCCAAAGGGGCAGCTGTGTTAAGTCTAGTGTAGTAAAAATAAACAAGAAGCCCTGTGGCAGTTAAGGAGTAGCACATTTATTTATAGCATGAGGTTTCATAGGAGAAAATCCCACTTGGTCAGATGCTTTGAAGATGGGGGGAAATAAATGCAGGCAAGTGCAGGGCATGGGATTGGGTCAGACTGTGACAGCAAATCAAAGCTGTTGTTAAGATTCACACACTGGCAAACAGCAAATAGAGGAAGGTAAAGTTAAATCACCTATTGTAATGAGAGAAAAATCCAAAAATCCGTGAAAACTCATGCACTAATAAGTTCGTTAGTCTTTAAGTGCCCCAGGACTCCTTGTTTTACTGTGTACATTGTTTCATATCTGTTATGTTTTATATTTTATTGTTCAAAATACAAAGTTTTTGTGGCCAAGACAATATCATCATTCCTTGGTTTGTTTTTTACTATACCAGTTCTGGTTTTGTTTTGTTTTTTGCCTAATTTATCATGACAAGTTAGTGATTTTGTTTCGTTTTGCCATGACTGTTCTGTGATTTTTGCTTAATTTACCATGGAACTTCATAACCTTGCATCCGTGGGTCACATTAAACACTTCAACCACAGCATCGTGCTGGGCTCTCATGATCATGGGGGCCTCTTTAGTATTTGAAAGCCGCTATCACATCCCACCTTTAATCTCCTGTTTCCCAAACTCTCCCAGACCAGTCACCTCCACACATTTTTACTGATACTAAAGTAGACAGCCAGCCAGCCAGCACTGGGTGCCCACAGCCAACTTTGAAATAGATGCTAAAAAACCAGCCCTGAGGAGCCACCAGATCTCCCCAGCTCAAACCAAAGAAGCCAGAGACCAGAGATGTTAATTTCCAAAGGATAGCTGTGTTAGTCTAGTCCAGTAAAAAAACCAACAAGGAGTTGTGTAGCACTTTAAGACTAAGAGATTTATTTTTTGCAGAGATGTTAAGCCAGGGGTCTCAAACTCAAATCACCATGGAAGCCGCATGAGGATTAATACGTTAGCCCAAGGGCCACACCACTGAAACCTTTCCATATAATGATATTGGAAATATAGGTAACGATTGTGCCATTGGGGGCCACAGGAAATAACTTTAGGGGCCACATATGGCTCATGTGTTTGAGACCCCTGTGTTAAGACATCTACTGTCAATATGCCCTTGGGCAGGGGGTGCTGATGGAAAGGGAGGAAAAGCAGCCAGGAGCTGTAACCACATCCTAGGTCACCAGATAGCAAATGTGACAAACTGGGAAGAGGGTGGGGTCACAGGTACCTATGTAAGGAAATGCCCCAAATGTCGTGCGTGTCCCATCAAATCACAGCATCCGACCAGGAACTGCAGAAAGTTTCACAAAACCCAGAACAGGAGCCTTCATGGCCACTTGCATGGAAATCCAGCATGTTAGCAAAGGACAGGGACAGGATAGGGGGGGGTGTCTCCCTCTCCCCTTACTGGAGACCCCCCAACACTGCTACTGCCTGGGCTGCGTATGGGATCCCCTCCCCGGTGTGTGGGGCAGGGGGCTCCCTCCCTGTGTGACTAGAGGCCAGCAGGGCCCCCCTCTGCACCCCCCAAAGGCAAAAGAAGAAGTGGGGGAGGGACCAACTCCTCCCCACTGGGGGGGCACAACGGGAGATCCGCCTGCTAAAGGGGGGTGCGGAGAAATGTCTCCATCCCCAGACAGGGACCCCCCAGCTCAGTGTGGGGCAGCAGCACACAAAGATTTGGGACCCGGGGCCAAGCCTGCATTTACATCCCCCCCGCCTGACCCTGTGCGCGGTGCCCGCCTCCCCGTTCTGGGCTCCCTCCGTCTCCGCTCCGCTTCCCCGTGTAAATGGGAGTGAAACGCCCCAGAACGCCCCGGTCGCTTCCACTCTCCCGGGGAGCGGGGGGGAACGGAGCTCGCTGAGCTTTCCGCGCTATTCCAGCCTCCCGTGCCCCCCCTTCCATAGTGGTACGGTCCCAGCTTGGGAACCCCCGTGACGCAGCTGTCCTTATATGGTGTGTGAGCTCGAGCGAGCCAGGAGTCTAGTGACACTTTTAAATACCCCTGGTGGGAGCTTTCCTGGCAGAAAATCCTGCCTGAACCCTGCCCCTCTCACTCCTCTCTCCTCTGGCCAGGTCCCATTGACCCGGGACTGAAAATCCCCCCTCCTTCTCAGAGACTCCCCCCTCACCCCTTTATTGGTGGGGGAATCTAGGCCCAGCCTTTGCACCAGGTGCCATCCCAGAGAGCTCATGTGATAAATCAGTCTGGTAGTCTTAAAGTGCCACACGACTCCTTGTTTGGTTGGGTTTTTTGGACTAGACTAACATGGCTATCCCTTTGGAAATTACTCTGCCAACCACCTTACAGCTTCCACCCTGGCCTCTTTCCTCTTGGGACCTCTCAGGCAACCTCTTCAGCCCCCCTTTTGCTGGGCAGGACATGCAGGGCTCCCCCCAGAATTCACCACTAGATACCAAACTATAAAATTTAAGCAATGTTACTTTTAGGTGGGTGAGTGGACAGGCAGACATGTGTCCTGTGCCCCAAAACTTCCTGCCTATTTTACAACCAGCCAGCCACTAGCCCAGCTGCTAGTCCTCTTTGATTAGCCCCATTCATGCTCCAGGGGCAGCCAGTTAGGTAAATTGGCCCTTTGAAAAGATTGGATGGGAGACTATACCCCATCACAGGGCAAAATTGAGGTCTTCTGGGTTTGTGAGTAGGAGCTAATTACCTTAATGATGCAGTCCCTGATTTTATTTCATGTCTCAGATTTACCTCCTCCCAAAGCAGGGGGCTGCAACCTTCTCCTCTTTGGCTGCCACTTTGCAGCTCTGGGCTCCAGGACCTCTGTTCCCTTCCTGGCACTAGGGGCCTTGCAGGAGCCCACTCCTGGCTCTCCTCCTCCGTCCCCCACCAGCAGGACACCCTGCAGGCAGCAGTGCCGTGCACCGAGCTCTGGGCCCCTGCCGAACTCCAGCTTCCCACACCCCATTGAGGGGACCAAATGGCAGGTGTCCATGTCCAGCTCCCCCCACCAGGAGACTATACCCATTGCAGCTCTCAAAACACTCAGTTATTGAAGGAATATTAAAAAATGCCTCTCATTTGAAAGGCTGCCAAATCTGTTTCAAAGGATGTCAAAATTATAATGAAATTACACAATTTCAAAGGATGTCAAAAAGCTACAGCCAGCCTTTGCCCAAGGCTCAATCTGTAGCGCAGACCTGGCCTAAGCCAGCACCGGGGCCCTGTGATTGTGGTGGAAAGATGCTTCCTTCTTACCCTTGTGTTTCTCTCTTGCTGTCAGGATTGACTTGTGCCTGTCCCCTTGTCTGCTGCCACTTGTGGTCTTAACCCAACACTTAAATGCCACACAGCTCTTGACCACTGGAAGCCCTTGTTCTCACAGTTAAGAAGGAACTAGGTCAGAAAGAGGGTGATGTTGAAGGTGGAGTTAGTTTAGCCCTTCTGGACCCCAAAGGAAGTGGAAGGACAAGTGCAGCTGGGACACAATCTACAACCAAGCTCCAGCGGGGCAGCTGGAGTCCTTCTTAGTCTCCATCCACATGGATGTTGTGTGTGCAGCAGCAGGCACAAGAAATAACTCTTGCTGAATCTCAAGGGCCCCCTCCCTCTCTGATCCAGCTGAATTATAAGGAGGCCATTTTACTCTGACATTTGATTTCTCTTTTCTTAAATAGGGCAAGGAGGCAACACCATAAGTATTCAGGTTCTGGGCGGGACATAGCTGGTCTGGACATCTGAACCAGCCTTGTTTCAGGCAGGTTCACTCCCCTGCGTGACACCAGGACAGGGCATGTCTCAGTCAGAAAAGAAGAAGAGATGTCATTATTTATGCAGCATTTCAACACTCCCCGAACCCATTTGATTGCCAGCCAAGGCTTTTCGGACTCTTTTGCTCCTTAGATTTCCTCTCAGGCTGTTAAGGTGAGTCCTGATTCTTTTCCCATCTCTGGGCACACAAGATACATATTTGCTTTCAGGTGACAGTGGGATAGCCTCTTAGGAGGCCTCTTCTTGAATTTATAGAGTCCAAGACCTGGAGGACCATTCTGATCAGCTAATCTGAGCCCCTGGATAGAACAGGCCACAGAACAGCCCCAAAAGAATTCCTTGAACAGAGCTTTTAGACGAACACCAGGCTTTATTTTAAAAATTGACAGTGATGGAAAATGTACCACAGTCCTTGGTAAATTGCTGGAAGAGTTGTTTGAACATAGGAACAGCCACGCTAGATCAGACCAACGGTCCATCCAGCCCAGGGTCCTGTCTTCCAGCTGTGCCCAGCACCACTCGTATGAGAGACAACGAACAGGACATGTAACCTCAAGTGATCCAGCCCTGGCACCTGGTCCCCGAGATACTTCAGAGCACAGTTTTGCATCCCTCCTCAGCCAGGCTTCCAGCAGGACCCATTTATCCATGAATGTAGCTAGCTCTTTTCTGAACCCTCTCAATAACTGTGAAATGGACATCTTGTTTCTGGTGTGAATTAGTCCAGCTTCAGCTGTTTTACTTTCTTCTGAAGAATCGTACAAGATTATGGTTGGATGGGCCTGGAGAAACTCATCCAGTGCAAGCCCCTGCTCAAAGCAGGACCAACCCCAGTCAAACTAGAGTCATTTATTAAAGATTTCTTCCCCATCTGGATACTTTGACTAGGATCAAGCCACCCTTTAACCTGCTCTTTAAGCAAAATAGATTAAGCTCCTCTGATCTATGGCTATAAGGCAGGCTCTCTCATCTGAACAACACAGACACTTTGAACCAAGCTGTAAACCCTGCTGCTGATGGAAACCACTTCAAACAGCAGCACTCTCCCCCCAAACACCCTCACTGCCAGCTTCTGTGTCTTTAATTGTTTTCAGCACTCTGCTCTGAACTGCTCTCATGTACCATCAACATCAGTTTTCAGTTGCAGGCACCTGAAGGGACCCAGGATCCCACCAGTAGTTACATCTGTGTCAAATACAGAGGTAAAATATCCTCTATTTCTGCTTGAGATGTCCTGTCAAGGTTGTTTCCCCACTCTGAGTGCAGAAGGTGGGGGCCCGCAACAGGCTTTAAAACTCACTGGCTTTAAAGCCTGGTCTTAAAACTCTCCAAGGCCTTTAGTTTGCTGGCCTTGGAGTTGTATTGCTGCCACCACCCAAATGTAAAAAACCTCTTGAAAACCCAGGAAGGCGCACTTGGAAATTCCTTCCTGTGAGGTACTTGCAATCACTTTTATTCTTCCCTCAGGAAAGTTTGTCACAGCTGAAGTTCCCTGGGGCATCAAAGAGAGGCAGATGGATGAGATTCTGCAACTGCATTCGTGTTTTGTCTCTATTTCTGTTCTTAGTTTACTCCTGACAGCACGTCATGCTCCTGTATACCAGAGCTATACTGGCTGCAGCCTGGATGTTTCCATCATGAGATTCTTTAACTCTCTGCCAGGTATGGTGGAGGTTATTTTAAAGCAGGCTGCTTTATGCACCATGCCACCTAGTGGCTAAATGGCATACTACAGATTAGCATTCCAGGACATGCAAAGTTAGTTTAGGCACCTACAGTGTTCAGTCATAGATTTTAGACACTAAATACCTTTAAAAATCTGGCCTGTTTTCTCTACTAGCCCTTCAAACTCCCACTGCTCTGATCATCAAGCTATGTTTCTCCCATCTCACAAGTCATCACTAGGACCAGAGGTTCCTCAGGATACATTGCTGGATTTAAATTATGACTTCAAGAATGTGTCTGTCACTTCTTTGGTTTTTACTAGGCTTGCACAAATGCCACCAGTGCCCTATCCGAAGATGCTGGGTTTGCCTCAGTGCAGCTGAGGGTATAGTTTACCCAGTAGCCCTTCTGTTACTGCATGCATCCAAGTGCAAGGGCCCTTCTAGGAGCTCTCATAGTAGGACCTGAGCATACATCAAGGGTCAGCAACCCCCAGCACACATGCCAGCAGTGGCACTGTCAAGGCTGTTTCGCCACTCTGGCACTCTGAGTGCAGAAGGTGGGGGCCTGCAACAGGCTTTAAAAGCCACTGGCCTTAAAGCCTGATCTTAAAACTCTCCAAGGCCTCCAATTCCTGGCCTTGGAGCAGTATCGCTGCCACCACCCAAATGCAAAAACCTCTTGAAAACCCAGGAAGGCGCACTTGGGAATTCCTTCCTGTGAGGTACTTGAAATCACTTTTATTCTTTCCTCAGGAAAGTGACTGAACTCCAGCCGCAATATGAGCTGGAACTGGAACGAGTCCCCTTTAGTAGCTGGCTGTACAGTCTGAGGCACACGCACACAAACCTCTAGCCCTTCCAGGACAAGGAACCAGAGCTTACTTAAAAAGTAAAATCTTTAATTAAAAAGGACAGATAAGAAACACAGAGAGTTGCTTCTCTGGTATTTAACTTAGGTAGTTACAGGATAGTGGGGAGTACATGTGCTCAGCACAGAAAAATCCAAAAACAAACCAAAAAACAAAGAAAATACCCTGACCACATCTAAATAAACATTCCCTGTTCTACTCACGCCTGGTCTTTAACAAACTTGAGCTTATCTTTGGTAAGGATGTTGCTGGATCCTTCCTCAGGCCCCTCTGGCCTCCTCCTGATCCTCCCAGGAGCTCTGCTGCATCCAAACAGGAACAGGCAAGGCTGCTGCTCCAATTAAAAAACCTGGGCTTTGTTGCCCTTGGCTCCCCTGGGACTCACTGGCCAGGATGTTAACTCCTTCCTCCCCATGCATGTGAGGATCACATTAAACATTTTGACCACAACATTGGCTTGGTGCCCATGATCAGCTGCTTGCTCTCTCCTCCCCAATCTGTCTTTTTCAGTCACTGTGTAGCAAGAGATTCTCCTGGGCAAGCAGCATGGCATAAGGGTGTCTCTGCAGTATTTTCCAAGGTCGTCACTATTCTGACCACCTCCAATTCCTGAGCTGTGTTCTCCTGCCCTGGAAATACACACCAAACACAAACTGTGAAATACAAGACTGCAGGAAGGTCCCGAATGCCAGGGGAGGGAGCAGGGAAGGACAAGGGAGAACAACAGGCATTGTGCACTGTTGAAGAGCAGCAGCTCCTCAAAGCAGCAGCAGCCAGCACATTTCCAGACTTAGAGAGGGCTGAACGATTTAATACACAGTGATGCCCTAGGAATTTTGGATAGCGCCAGCAAACAAGATTTACTCCTCTCCCCTTCCAGGTATCCGACTCTTAACCCAGACACACTTCCATGCACTCAGCTGGCGCAGGGATGAGGGCAAAGAAGGTTAGTGACAGGTTTCTGTACATTTCAAGCCATCTCCTCAACCCTGGGTCAGCCGGAGCATAGGTTGCAGTGTGGTGAGGACAGCAACCTCCAGGAAGCAGATTGGTGCCCGCTCTGCAATCGTGTGGGACAGGAGGTGAAGTGGGCACAGCCTGTGTTTTGCATCCACCCTCCATCGCACCATCTAGCGCCACTGTGCTGGGAAATTACCTGCGCCTGCTACAGATGCACCATGGGATATTTCTTCCCAGAGCAGCAATTACAATTGGCCCTGGATTTGCTCTGGCTGAGCCTCAGTCTGGGCTCCCAGAAAAGCCACCACATAGCTGATGGCAGTGTTTGGAATCGCAGTCCAAAAGGCAGAGGATTTGATGGTGAAGAGAAGGAAGCTGCCTTGGATATTGGTTTATCTGGATCAAGAACACATCATTGCTGTATCTCTCTTTGCTTTGCAAAAGTGTTATTTAGCCCCTCAAGTGCACGATTAAACCCTTACAATAGCCTGATACTACCTAGATCTTTTCATCTATAGAGCTTTAGAAGTTTTATAGGTGGGGAAACTGAGGCACAGAGCAGGACTGTGGCCTGCCCAAGGTGATTCAGTAAGCCAGCAGCAGAGCCAAGAACAGAATCTGAATCTTGTGTGTCATAGTCCAATGCACTTTCTACTAGGCCTCACTGCTTTTATTTCCTTTTACTGTAGTAATGCTTGGCCCAGCTGTCTGGGAGGTTAAGATCTGTTTCACCCAAGAAGAAAGAGTTTAAAACCTTATTTTGTAAATATTTCTGTCTTGGAGCCCTTGGGATATAATGACTGACTGGCTCTTTGAGTCTCTTTTCTGGCATGTCATTTTAATGACAAATCATTTAAAAAAAAAAAAAGACTGGTCACACACACCATAGCTCCTGCCTCCTTTGGATCACTTACCTTTCTGCTTACAGCAAGGGCGCCATACAAGAAGCACCACCAGCACTGCAATAGTGCTGACTCCAAACGCTATTAGAAGTGATATGTGTCCATTGATAAGTAGCTTTTTAGGTGCTTGCAGAACGCTGGCAACTGCAAAACAAAGCAGTTATTAAAATACCCTGGAACTGCCACCGACACTTCACACACAAAACTTCCTCCCAAGCTGTCACTGCACCTTGCTCAGCACTGCCAGGCTGTGACGAGCTGAGAGCGCTCCTACTCTGCTGGTGCTGGGAGCAGAGCCCTGGAGCCAAAGGCCAGCCTCTGAGCTATGCCCTACCCCCTAGGCCAGCTGGCCTGACCCAGGGGCAGGGAAACCCGATTGCTCCGCCAAGCGGACAGGCCAGCTGGCTCACCATGAGGCCACTGCTGCTCCAGTGCAGCCTGCCAGAGCCCATGCCCATGGGGCGCTGCATCGGGAGGCCCCCACGCCTCCTTCCAGCTGGTCCCCCCACCCCCAGGCAGACTGACCGGATCGGAGCCGGGGTGGGAACGCCCTCTGGCTCCAAGGGCCCCCCCAAGCGACATCAGGAGTGGGGGCCAGCCCATACAGTGGTGGGGGCCAGGTCTGAGGGGCCCTGCACCGGGGGGGCAGCCTGGGGCCCCTGGGACAGTCAGTCCAGCCCTGGCCAGAGTTGACTACCTGACCCCAGGAGGGAGAAGTTGAGGGAGACTGGGTAGAAAGAAAAGATACTTTGAATTGATGGGAGGGTTTTTTTTCCAGTGCAAAAACTCCATCTCGCAAGCAACCTCAGGGCCTTATCCCTAACCTCAGAACGTGGTTTGGCCAAAGACCATCCTAACCAGGCCTGTGTCATAAGCTGAGGGAGACTGAAACAGTGGCCTTAGCTGAGAAAGCGAGTTATCTTTTGTTTGATTATGGTGCCTCCTTGAGTGATTAACTATTGGATTGTTCAAAGATTTGACACATAGCCACTTAAAATCACATCAATCAACTAACCAAAGTTTGTTTCAGCTAAAGCAGTGGGGATTTTGTAAAGGTGCACAACTGTGAACCTCTGACTTGGAGCAAAAGCTAACACAGATCAGTGCCTTTGTTAAATGGACGGGCTGCAGCAAATGAGTTAGCACGGATCAGGAAGGGTCCTGATCTCTGCAAGACGCAACACCCCATCAGTGGCTAGTGAATGTAGCCTTCCCCTGCCTGGGGGACTGATTGCACGCAAGAGGCTGGTGTGAGCTGACCCAGGAGTGGGGGTTCACCCACCGGGATGCAGTAAGTTGGGGCCCATAAGTGGAGAAGGAGGGGGTACAGCAGCACAACAGGCCAGACTGCAGGAGGGGAATGTCACAAAGGCATCCTATTATAAGGGTTGAGGGATTAAAAAGCAGATGGGGAATGAGGAGTGAATTTGCACAGAAGATGGATACATGCTGGTAGCTCTGGCTGGGAACCAAGAGATTCTAAGGAGAAGGGACACGAGCCGTGCAGGTGGGTTGCAATAACAGCAGCAGGTTGACACACAGCTTGGCTTGTTCAGTCTCACCAAAAGAAGGCTGAGGGGAGATAGGATCACTCTGTACAAATATGTCAGAGGGATAAATAGCAGGGAGGGAGAGGAATTATTTAAGCTGAGCACCAATGTGGACACAAGATCAAATGGATGCAAACTGGTCATCAGGAAGTTTAGACTTGAAATTTGACACAGGTTTCCAGCCATCGGAGGAGTGACGTTCTGAAATAGCCTTCCAAAGGGAGCAATGGGAGTAAAAAACATAGCTGGTTTCCAGAGAATTCGTTCTTGGCTGTCTGACTGATGAGTCTTGCCCACAAGCTCAGGGTTTAGCTGATTGCCATATTGGGGCCAGGGAGGAATTCTCCCCCCGGAGCGGATTGGCAAAGGGCTGGGAGAGGTTTCATCTTCCCCTGTAGCACGGGGCACAGCCTGCTGCTGGTAGATTCTCATTGTATCTTAGAGCCCTTAAATCATGATTTTAGGACTTCAGTAACTTAGCCCTAGGTTAGAGGTTTATTGCAGGAGGGGTGGGTGAGGTTCTGCGGCCTGCACTGTGCAGGAGGTCACGCTAGATGATCATACTGGTCCCTTCTGGCCTTAGAGTCGAGGAGGACACCTAGAACTTCAGACTGGTGCTTTTTATTTCTATGGAAATTGAAAGATAAGTCCCTCAATTCTATATTAATTAAAACCTGGACACCTTCTGGTGGGCTAGGAAGCTCAGTCAGAGGAATTCAAATGCATCAGTGCATGTTTGGCATGTTTAACGCAGTATCTAACAGGTGGCTTGAACTAGCACATTTGTGGCCACACTGGTCTGGTCCAGCATGAATGGTCAAGCTGAAAACTATAATAGGAGAGTCTTCATCACCTAATGTCCACCTATAGATCCAACCACAATCCCAAGATTCACACTCCTGAAAACAAAAGGACCGTGGACTCTGCCAAAAGCAAAAGCACCCCAGGAGCCAGGGAAAGACTCTGTAAACTCAACCTGGGGAACTGAGACTCAAATTGGGCTCTTCCCTCCTCTGACATCATCAGAGAAAGGTCCTCTAGATGCCCAATTGCACCCTTATCTGTGTGGCTATGTTACCACGAAGACTAATGGGATTTCAGGGGTGCAAAAGAGAGTATCGTTTGCACCATCATTATTCATGATGCAGTAAGAGGAGGAAGAATCCACAGTTCCTGGGTGTCAGCAGGGCACTGACAGCCGAAGCTACATTTCTACTCACAAGAACAGATTCTGGTAGACATGGAATAATGAGAGAGAAAACATTGATCCCTGGATTCTTCTCTTAATTAGCACATCAAGTCTCTACTTCAGAATTTTGCTAAATGGCTTGTGATGTTCTTCCCTGAAAGTTTGATGGTCATATCACATGTGCTAAGGAAATTGTCACTGACCTACCTGTGTTACTTTTCTGCTTCAGCACAACAGTTTGCTCAGTTTGGAGAGTGTTCACATATAAAGCAGCATGGCAGGAGTAGTTCCCAAAGTCAGCCAGGGTCACATTTTTCAGTCGCAAAGACACATTGCCACTGAGAAATTCATCAGAGCAGAAGTCGGTTCTCCCCTTAAAGTTTTCAGCCTGATATTCTGGATGGCTCTTGTTATCATGGTAGCTGTGTACAATTTCATCATTCCCTGACCGCTGACGCTGCCAGTTAACTGTAGGACTCCTAAGCTTGACTTCGCCTTCATGTTGGACATGGCAGGGCAGGCACACATCTTCCCCTACAGCTGCTTCCATTATAACAAGGTTGCTGGTGCCTGAAAGAGCTAAGAAGACATGGCGTTACTCTAAGTCAGTGGAACCAATTTCTATTATCGCTGTTCAGCGATACAGCCCCTGCCGACATGGCTGGTCGGGATCACACTCTAATTCTAAAGTCAATTCAAGAACAAAATGTTCAGGGACAGGCAAGTTGCCTCAAGACAAAGCTGGCTGCACCTTGAGCCTCAAAAGCAGGTTCATTAGGGAGAAAGGCTCACATGTTTTGATCTTCACATCCACCATGATGTTGATTGCACATGCCAATGCCCAGCACCAGTTGTGGACAGAGCACCAAGAATCATGTTCCCCAGTTCCATCGCGCTTGCATGTTGTGGGAAAACACCAGATTTTTGTCTGGCAGCGAATCCACCCATCACACCTTCTGTGCCTTCTGGACCAGCCCATGAAAACCCCCTCCCAGTCAGCACTGCAGAGGCCACCACCAGGCTTTGCCTCCAACAATAAGAGACCTGCGCCTGCCAGGGAACCAGGGGAGCGAACTTCCCTGCAGAAGCCGCTCCTGAGGAGCGTGGGAGGCTGTGGTGTCCTAGGCTATGTTTACACTGGCAAGTTAGTTTGAATTAAGCCTCCTTAATTTGAACTAACTTTTTACCTGTCTAATGCTTAGTTCAAATTAGTAACTACCACTGGTTAGTTTGAACTAAGTACAGTGGAGACTAGGACTAATCCTTAGTTTGAATTTAAGTTCGAACTAAGGGTAGTTAGTGGAAATTAAAGTGGACTAGTTCAAACTAATGTTAGTTCAAACTAATCCATGTTGTTAATTTGAACTAATAAGTTCACTTATTAGTTCAAACTAACTTTGCCTAATGTAGACATAGCTCTAGTTAATTGTGTATCTTCACAACTGCTGCACCTCCCTTCATCTGCCAGCGTGAAGCATCCTCACAACTCGTAGGTGTATCAGGGTGGGACTGCCTCCACGTTGGCTGATATTGAGGATCAAACCAAAGGCCTTGGAGCAAAAGCATGAACGTCTTTAGCACCTGTTGCAACAAGCCACATTCGCACAGAGCGGCACCAAATCACCTCCTCCCTGGGCTGAGCATGAAGGGGAGCCACCCCAAAACCCTGACAGTTGCACTCCACAAGCCATATCTGTAACCAATGCCCGACGTGTGTATTCTGGAGATTCCCAACACCCAAGCAGATGACCACAGCTTTTCAGTACAAGAGCTTGTTTTAAAGAAGTCTTTGCCCTGTGTAAATTGAATGCACTCCATACCACAACCTCCCAAGCAACAGGATTTCGGTCCTTGCCCTTCAGAGTAACACCACAGCTCCTCACTATTAGAGCTATAGGATCCTGGGGTAACGTATACAATCTTAGACTGCTAGGGCTGGAAGGGACCTCAGCAGCGATCCAGTCCAGCCCCCTGCTCAAAGCAGGACAAGCCCCAATTATACCATCCCAAGCCACACCTTAAAAACCTTTAAGGATGGAGATTTCCTCACCTCTTTAGGTGACCCATTCCAGTGCTTCACCACCCTCCTAGGGAATTTTTTTCTCCTAATATCCATCGTAGACCTCCCCCACCATTACTTGAGGCCATCGTTCCTTGTTCTGTCATCTGCCACCACTGAGAACAGCCTAGCTCCATCCTCCCGGGACCCCCTCTTTTGGGTCAGTTGAAGGCCACTATCGTATCTCCCCTCATTCTTCTCTTCTGCAGACTAAACAAGCCCAGTTCCCTCAGCCTCTCCTCCAAAGTCACGTGCTACAGCCCCCTAATCGTTCGTAAGCAAGGAGTCCTGTGGCACTTAAAGATTAACAAATTTATTTTTTGCACAAGCTTTTGTGTGAGAAATTTCCAGTTTGTGTGTTCACGCAATCAAATCTGCGTATCAGTTACAACTCTGTAGTTTCTCTTTGAACTGATACGCAGATTCAATTGTGTGAAAGCAGGATTTAATCCTGACTGTGGATTCTTTCCCATTTACAACAGGTGATTTGACTTCACTTTTCTCTATGGGCTGTTTCCCAGGGTTTGAATCTTAACAACTGCTCTGATTTGCTGTGACAGTGTGACCTGATCCCATGACTTACACTTCCCTGCATTTATTTTCCTCCCATTCTGCAAGTTCCCACATCTTCAAAGCACCTGACAAAGTGGAATTTTCTCCCATAAAAGCTGATTCAAGAAATTTCTTAGTCTTTAAGCGGCACAGAACTTCTTGTTTATTTTGCTGAACTAGACTAACACGGCTACCCCCTTGGAACTAATCATTTCGTTGCCCTCCACTGGACTCTCTCCAATATATCCACATCATTCCTGCAGTGGGTGGCCCAAAACTGGACACAAATATTCAAGATGTGGCCTCCCCAGTGCCAGATAGAGGGGAACAATCGCATCCCCCCATCTGCTGCCAACACTCCTAATGATGCAGTTACTAACTCCTTTGCAGATCACCCCCAGCGATGGCCTTGACATACAAGGCCAATGCGCTCCACAGATCCTGGGGTCTCTCACTAGCTCTGGGAGAGGCGTGAGGCCAGAGGGACTAACCCAGCTCCAGTTCACCACTCCAAAAGGTGGTTGGGCACAGCGGATAAGATCGGGGTTTGTCATCCCAGAGCCATGGGTGGGTGTCTGCTGTGACCTGCTATGAATTCATATCTAGATTTTTTATGTAAGTGCTGGTCTGGTGGGAGCCTTCAGCAGCTGCACCTGGAGAAGATGCTTCTGTCCCTCCAGTACTGACCCTCATCTCATTTCCTGGATACTGCCCAGCCTGAGCCACTCTTGCTCCCACCACTAGGCCTGACCACCCACAGCCCAGGCAGCTGCAGAATGAGAATTCCTGGCTTTGCTAGGGACTAACGCTGTATCTTTGTACGAGTCACTTCACTCCTCTTTCGCAACTGCCCCACGGAGAGATCCCTACCCAGGGCATGAGGAATTCACTTTTGTAAAGCATTTGGAGAGCCTTCACAGTAAGGGGGCCCTCCACAGAAAGGACAAACTGTTTTTACTGCTGTTAAATTTGGCCAGGTCACCCATCATTAACCTCACCACACTACGACTCTTAGGGTCGTGTCCTCACCCCATCCAGTTTTTGGAAGTACATCATAACATTTGTCCTTTGTCCCAGTTCTTTGGATTCTCCGCCTACAGCTCTGATGATATGCTAGTTTGTCAGGCCTGCAGTGGCTATTAAATATCTCCTCTCTGCTCATTCTGGTATTTCTCCATCTCAGTCACTGTCAGCTACAGAAAGGAAAGCACTGATGAAAAACAGTACACAAACAATCCCTGGCCCAAAGCATCTATAAGGGCTGAGACAAAGGCAGGGGGAAATCCCCAGCAGCAGGGAGATTACTTGATTGGTTTGGTTTCGTTTTCTTCCTCCTGGAAATCCCAATATGCTTTCTGCCTGTGAGCGATGCAGGAGAATGGGTGAGTTGTGAGAGGACACCCACAGGGTTAGGAGGGTCTGAGTGAGGACAGGAGAGCAGCTTGGCAAAGCAGGACAGAGAGCTCACTTGGTGGAGAAGGGGCTGACAGATGGAAAAAATTCACCGACAGGCAGAGACGTCCCTAAGGTGTAGTGAATTGCGGCAACCACCCCAAGCCCTGAGCTTTGGGGGACCCCACCAGTAGCGTACTGGGGAGGAGCAAGGAGGCCAGCACCAGCTGGGTTCATGTGGCAGAGAGGGGGCAGCTGCTGCGCTCCTTGGGGCAGATGTGGCTCCTAGCGAGGGCATTGAGCCTGCATGGGCTGGGGCATGGGAAGAGGTTGGGCTGGGGCAGCTGCCGTGCCCCTTGGGACCAGAAGCTATGGGCTGGACCTGTGAGGAGACAGAGACCTGGCCTGCTGGTGCCGGGGGTGTAACCGGGCCGAGTCTGGCCCAGGTCCTGCACCTCCCTAGGCACAGCCTTGCCCACGGGAGTGGCAGAAAGAAGCACATTACTGTGCTAATTTGAACAGCCAAGGGGGCAGAAGGAAAATGGTAGGAAACAAGTCCCAAGACACGGGTTTTAGTGGGAGTGTGCAGGGCCTTCCGGGGGAAGAAAATAAGTCTGTACTTGAGGCAGTGCAAGACAAAGGGCTGGATTTTCAAAATGCTGTGGAAGAGACGTAGCAAGAGCTTTACGCTTATGTACTCAGAAAGCTTGTTTTCCTCTCCATCCTCTGTCAGCCATATCAGACCATGCGTCTCTGTGAGCCATATAGTCCAGCTCTATCTAGCTCTCCAAACCCTAGCTGGGAACAGAGAGGGGAGGAACAGGGTTGGTGCATTTAGGGAAGGACAGAAAGCTGAGCAAGAGCATAGGACCAGCCATGGGAGCAGCTACCCTCCTGGACAGCATCCCATCATTGTGGCAATGAGACCTACCCGCACAGAACTGCTCACTCAGTTGCAACCATTGTGTCACGGAGGCAAGGCAGGGCTAGGGAAGACGAATATGTTAAAAGCTATGGAGATGTCAGGGGAAAGCATTTGACTATTTCCAGTCAGGCAGTAAGGGCACAGGTAATTCAGCTCACCTAGCAGAGAGACAATGAAAACTGCAAGTAACAGCCGGGTCTTCCTCTGAGTGGTCATTGTCTTGTTGGTTTGAAGACCTTCTTGCAACCTAATTGTTAAAAAAAAAGCAAGAGAGATCACACACAATCTGCAGGATTGTTGCACAAAAAGTCGAGCACCTCCTTATTAACCCTGGCAAGCTGATCTTCTCAGCAGTAAAGGCCTGTTCGGCCTACCTGGATCATTTTACATTTCTCAGTAATGTTGTGGCAGTGCCTGGAGACCTTAATGTGCTAGGTGCTGTACACATATGTGGGAAGACAAGCCTGTTGGGGCCAGGGACTATCTCCGCAGCAACCAGTCGTGAGCCTCCCAGCCTGGGTAGGTAGATTACCACAAGCGAGGCTCAAGAGAGCGTGTGATAAATAGCAGGGTGAACCTTGCAGCTCTGGAAGAGGCTCACGCTCCTACTTGAGCTGGGACAGAGGGGGTCAGACCGCCTTGGGGACCCAACATACGGCAACTCATTTTAGCACAATAGTTCAAGCCCTGTTAGCACAACTCTGTCTACCCTGGTGGGGAGGCTGGCTGCCAGGTTTTTGGGCCACAACTCTTTCACATTCCTCTGCATCCCCTTGGAGGCCTGCCCCACAGTTTGGGACCTCTGGTCTAAAGCATCAGAGATAGGTGGTTATCCAACCTCCCTCTGAAAACCTGCAGTGAAGGAGCCTCCATGGCCTCCCCTGGCTGCCTGGTCTGACAGCTATGGGGAGATTTAACCCCAGTCTGCCCTGCTGTCCTTTGATGGGAGCCTCTGAAATGTTTGAAGGCCACTGTCATGTCCCTGTCCCCCCTTCACTCTTCTCAGTCCCAAACTCTGATGCTCTCTCTAGCCCCTCTCACACTTCTGTTGCTACTAAACCAGGCAAGCTGCCATCCAGAGCCGGGGGTACTTTGAAATAGGTGCTAAGAGATCCCTGATCTGCCAGATCTGATGGAGGGAAAAGCAGCAAGAAGCCCTAACCAGATGTCCCGTGTGAGACGTCAGGACAGCGGACACAGGCACCTCCATTGGAAAACTGCCCCAATCAGGTCTGGCTCAAGGGGCTCTGGCACCCCAACCCAACTTTTGTTTGGGGGGCAGGGTGGAACCTGGCCTCATCTCTGGGCTGGCTAGCCCTGACCCCAGGGCGGGGAATGGCTGGCTCTGGGGTGGAGCAGGACAGTACAGAGACCGGGCTCCGCTCTCCTGTCCCTTCCCTGGAGCGGCTTTTCTGCCCTGGGGAGTCGGCCCCTTGTGTCCGGTCAGGTTATGCGTACTGGATCCGAAACCAGTTAGTCGATTCTTTCAGGTCCTGAAGTGGTGATTTGTGGTAATACTAAGAGAGCAGTTTGCTGGCTGCTTTATGTCAAGCTAATGCCCAGAAGGATGGAGGGGCTGCCTCCCTCAGTTCTCTCAGCTGATGGAGATGTGGCTGGAAAAAGAGACACAGCAGAAGTGCTGCTCTTAGAGAGACTGTTTTACAGAAACATCCAACAAACTACAGATGACTGGCAGGTTCTTCCCAAACCAACTCACTTCCTTCTAGTCCAGGGGTCGGCAACCCCTGGCACGCATGCCGGACGTGGCACGCAGGCACGGCCATTCAGGCTCCCCCACTGGCCCTGTCCCAGTGCAGCTTGGGGCCATGAGAGCCACGTGCCACGGCTCCAAGCAATGCTCCCTCTAAGGCGATGATGCAGCTCAGCAAGATATGGATGCAGATGAACAAGTTTCTCCACCTATATTGGGCCCCTTCCCACTGACTGCTGGCCCCCCAAGCATATCCATAACTTGCTCAGCCGCATCATCACCTTAGAGGGAACATTGCTGTTATTATCATATTGTCATGGAAAATGGTAATAATAATGAATGCAGCATTAAAAACCGCGCAAAGTAGGGTGTTTTTTAAATTTAAAAAAAACCACACCACAACATTTTTTTAGTGAAAACTCATTTTTTCAGTAAATGAAAGTTTTTCATGACCCTTTCATTAATGTTCATAAAATGAAAAAAAGTTAAAAAAATAAATTTCAAAATATAAATTTGAAAAGCACCTAAAAAGTTAAAAAAAAGTTGACTTGCTGCTTTTTCATTTTCCACAGCAGCCCCTTTTACAATTAAAAAAAACATCCTCTATTGTTTCTAAGCAACTCAAATGTGCCCCTTTATTTAATTTGTCCATGTTAGTAATTTTATTCACAGTATACATTATTTTATTAGGGTTTGCTATATATATATTTTCCCCAATTTAGACCTTTTGTAGGGAGCATAAGTCCAAAAAAAAAATAAAGGGCCCAGCACAGGGCTCAAGCCCACAACTCAGATTGAGTCACTTGCTTAGGAAGCCAAACCAAAGAAACTGTCATCACAGAAGCTGCTAGGACAGTATATCCCAGGTGTGCCATCAGGTCTGAGCAGGTGTGCCACAAAATTTTTTGACGAACTACTCCAAGAGCTCTGGATTGGCTCATTGGCTCATGAATATTCATGAGTTCATTTGGAAACTCTGCAGTGGTGTGCCTGAAATTAATTAAAAGTAGCAAGGTGTGCTAGGGCAGAGAAAGTGTTGGGCAGCACTGCGCTAAGAATAAAGGAGATGATATATTTCAGGTCCCCTTGATTTTGCTTCAGGTTCTCTTGTTCCCCGTGTGTGCAGCAGACTCTCAGGCTCAGGGGCTCCAGCCCTGTCTTGGGCGTGGTTTTTTTTTTTTTTCTTTTTCTTTTAAATAAACCCTCTACTCATAAAAAGTAAGAGGCAGGAAAAGAATCACGTATTTTTAGAATGCCTGCTGGCTGGAGGAGGTGAAGGTAAAAAGGAGGACATGTCCTCCTTTTGCCAGATGCCTGGCACCCCTAGTCCTGGGGAAGCTGCTTGCCCTCCCTGAGCATTTTCCTGGTGGCCAGGTGTGTGTGTGGGGGGGACAGGGGCCTCCTGAGTTACACAGCCGGGCGCTTTCTCCGCACGCCCTCCAGCCAGCTTCCCCAAGACCCCCCTGGCACCCCCTGCCAGCCTGGTTCCCTCAGGCCATTCTCCTGGCTGCCAGAGCGGCTCCCAGGTGGAGCATGATCCTCGGTGCCGCCATTCTTCCAGGTGGCAGGAAGCTGCGCAGGGAAGTTTAAAATCTCCTGCTCTGAGCACATTCAGGGGCGATCTTAAACTCTGGGGAACAGCTCCCTGCCAGCCAGAAGAACGTGTGCTTGGGGGTGGCAAGGAGCCACAGCTCTGTGTGGCCGGCAGTGAGGAGTGTGTTGGGGCATCGGGGCTCCTGCGTGCCCGCGGGCAGGCTAGAGGGAACAATGTTTGACAGCAAATCCATTGTAAGAATTAGCATCATCATTAACATTTTCATCCAGTCAGCATAAGAGTGTGTTTTACAATTAACTTTGTTATGCCTTCAATAGAAATAATTTGTTAGAGGGCTAGATTGTCTGAGGCCCTCTTGGATTTTTGAATATCTACCCAGCTGTATTAGGTTTATCTCAGTGATCTTGTAGCACAGGCTTTTAGTTTAACCACATCCTCAGGCTTTATCAGTTAACTCCAGCCTCCCAGTCCCAGGATGTTTGTCTTCTCCGGATGCCTGAAACCTGGGCTCTGCGTCACCCGTGCTAACAGCCGAGTTTGGCAGATCCTGATGTTACACACCAGAGTCAGCTTCTGAAGACTACACTTACTTTAAAACAAAACAGTAGCAAGGTACACGAGGAAAACTGAGGCTTCAGGGCTCATCTGCTGATCAGTCAGAGTCTGTTCAGCTCTGGAACAGCAAGCGGGGGGAGATGACTGAACATGCAGCCTTTGGAAGATCTCAGCGAAATTTCGAAACAGGCTGAGGCAGCTGATGTCACACACGGGAAGCCCGAGACTCAGCAGCTTGTTGCTGGAGCCCGCCCCGGGCCCAGGACCAGCAGCATCCGGCCACCCTCGCACACCCCTGCAAGCTGGGCAGGCTCCGAAAGGAAGGGGGGGGTCTCTCTCTCTCTCCCCCCAGGCCGGGTCCCCCCCAAACTCTTACCTCTGCAGCCGTGCATGGCAGCTTGGGGGTCCCGATTCTGCCCCCAAACTTGCTCCTGATGCCTGGTGCACCCCCAGAGCAGGGGAGGGGAGAGCCGAGGGAACGACCCTGGCTGGCGGGGGGCTTGCTTTGGGAGCTTTCAGGGCCCCCCCTTAGCCCAGGGCTGAGCCGCCTGCTCCCGCCGGGAAGGGTGAAAGCACCGGCAGGTTTGAGAGGCAACCACGGGCCCCCCGCAGCAACTAGCCGGAGATGGGGAACCCCGGCCCGCCCGCCGCCCACATGCTGGGGCATCAGCTGCCCGCCAGTCACCTGACCCGCGCCAGCCAATGGGGAGCCGCCCCCAGCCCCAGGGGCTTTAAACTTTAAAGGGCTGCAGGCAGTGCCCCGGTGCCCTAGGCGGGAAGCTCCCACCCACGTGCCAGGAAAGGGCGGGGGGCAGAGATCTGGTAAAAGGAGGACACGTGCTCCTCTCCACCGCCCCTCCTTCATTCTGAAAATTGTTTTTTCCTGCTTCTTGCTTTGGATGCGTAGGTTTATTTGAAAAAACCCTACAACCACTACAGGGCTGGAGCCCCGGAGCCTGCTGTCCCCAGGGGCATTGAAAGAACCTGAAGCAAAATCAAGGGGGCCCGACATATATCTCCTCCTTGGTTCTTAGAAAGCCAGAGTCCTGTGGCATTCACAGACTAACGGATTTCTCTATTGCATCAGCTTACGTGGGAGCACAGCCCACTTCTGGGATGACGGTTTCTGTAGTTTGGCTGACTAAGCAAGTGACTTTCAAGCTGAGTGGTGCAGTTGAGCCCCATGCTGGACCCTTTCATTTTAGTTTTTTGGACTCTTGCTCCCTAGAAAAGGGCTAAATTGAGGGGGGAAATATAGCAAACCCTAATGAAATGAAGGAAAATAATGTATACTGGGAATAAAATTACTAACAGGGACAAATTAAGTAAAGCAAATGAAGGGGCACATTTGAATTGCTTAGAAACAATAGAGGATGATACTTTTTTCTTTTCTTTTTTAATTGTAAAATGGGCTGCTGTGGAAAATCAAAAAGCAGCAAGTGAACTTTTTAAAAAAATTTTAGGTGCTTTTTAATTTATCTTTGCACATTTAGTTTTTTAACTTTTTTAGTTTTATGAACATTAACAAAAGGGTCATGAAAAACTTTCATTTACTGGAAAAAAATGAGTTTTCAGTAAAAGAAAACATGTTGCTAATTTTTAAATTTTCAAATCATTTAAAAAACACCAGACTTGGTGCTGTTTTAATGCTGCATTCATCATCATTACCATTTTCCATGACATAATATGTTAATGACAGCAATATTCCCTCTAAGGTGATGATGCAGCTGAGCAAGTTATGGATATGCGTGGGGGGGCCAGCAGGCAGTAGGGAAGGGGCCTAATATAGGTTGAGGAACTCACTCAGCTGCATCATCGCCTCTGAGGGAACATTGCAGGAGGACCCCCAATCTCCAACCCTGCAGCAAACCACCCAGGACAGCGCCATAGCCCATGGTTTGGCAACTGCTGTTCTAAACGCTGGGCCTTAGGAACTGCTGTGGGTCAGTCTGGGTTACCAGATGTCAGGCAAAAGGAGGACACGTCCTCCTTTTTACCTTCACATCCTCCATCTGGCAGGCATTTTAAAATACATGATTTTGTCTGGCTTTTTACTTATAGGGGTTAAAGGATGCTGGAATGCCACCAAACACCTTATTTTTTAGGGGAAAGCATTTGAGGGTCCCCTAAAAACAGAATATTACATTAAGACTACATTTTCTCCATGCGTCCTCCAATGTCCTCCTTTCCGTACTTCCCTGTTCTCCTTTCCAGGCTTTGGTATTTGGTAGCCTTACCTGTGGGGCAGTTCTCTGGCCTGGGTCACACAGGAAATCAGACTAAATGATCACCATGGGCCCTGCTTGCTGTGCAAGCTATGAATCTCCTGTCAGGTGGCAAAGATTCTGACCTGGAGTCACACCCAAGGCCCAGACGGGGAGACAGAAGTGACAGAAACTAAAGCACAAATAGGAAATTTGAATGCAAGGGAACTGGATTCACTGAAGACAACACAGCAGTCTTTAATGCCTGCGCTAGATGTTATGTTGGGGTCTGTCTGTGGGACCTGGGCTTGGAGCTTCAGGGTTTCCCACCATACCCTGGAGCATCCAAACTGCACTGTAAATTTGGGTTTACTGATCCAGCCTCTCACAGCTGCACGATCTCCTCTATAATACAGTGCATGTGACAAAGTGGGTTGGAGCCCACAAAAGCTTATGCCCAAAGAAATCTGTTAGTCTATCAGGTGCCACTGGACTCCTGTTGGTTGTTTTTTTAAAGTACAGCACACAGACCAACTGACTCACATCTGCCACTTCACCTGCATCCCCACTGCAAAAAGAGAGAACTTGGACCCAAGTCACAGCAAGACTCGAGTGTGGACCCCCCTCAACAAGGTCCCAGGACCCAGATTCTGAGTGCTCGCTAACCTGATGCGTGTGTGGACTCAAACCTGAGACAGTCTGGCCTAGTGTGCATTGGAGAGGCTCTGAATGGTATGTCTACACTGCAAAAAAGAAACCTTGCAGCAATGACAAGTTCCAGAGGAATAGCTTACTTTAGTTCTGCAAGACAAACAAGCAGTCCTGTGGCACTTTGAAAGACTAAACACATTTACTTATTATATGAAATGTCCAGGGAGAAAATCCCACTTCCTCAGATAAAGAAATTTGGTAGTCTTTAAAGTGCCCCAGGACTCCTTGTTGTCTTGCAGCACTGAGTCAATTAATTCAGGCTTGTGTTTCCACTGGGGACAACCGCTCTCTCGCTAGGAACATTCACTTGAACGAATTTTGGTCGCACAAATGGCTGGAGAGTGGCTGCGCGCAAGGAAATCCCACAGTCAAAGGCAAGGGTATCTAGGTACAAACATTGGCTAATTGGTACTTGGCCTCCCACCACCGGTCCCTCTAAGGTGCGCGGCTGCGCCGCCACGCAGGTAAGAAACCCCTCCCCGCGCTGGGGTTTCCAGTTCCCGCGCACGGGGAGAGGCAGGACTGGCTGGGACAGCCCGACGGAGCGGCTGAGGCTCAGCCAAGAAAGGGAGGAGGAGTGGTGTATCGCTTAAAGACTGCTCCTCTGCTCCTCTTCGCCCTGCCCTCCTCCCTGCTCCAGGCCTTACAGCTGCAGCGCTACACCTAGTTTCGCTTTGGCTCCTCAACCCCGGCTTCTTTCCAGGCTCCAGCTCAGGTCCTCTCCCCTTTCCCCGCACCTGATTTTGGGGAAGGTTTGATCTTATTTTGTGGAGGGGTTGGCGCTTTTCTTCACCTTGATGGGGTCTCTGAAGTGCCCAGCGAGAAACCTGTGACTGCTTCTTTGCTTCCTGCTTTGCTGCCCTGCTTGGCTTAGTTTCTGGGGAGGTTTCTTTCTCTACTGGCTGCACTAAGCCAGATCTTTATTCCTGCTAATGAACTTTGGCTTTTGACAACAAATCTTTTGTTTAGAGGTCCGACAAAGTTCACTTTTGATTGTGAGGAGGTTTGAATCTGTAAGATTTTCCTTTTCCCAGTGTGATTTTTCTCAGTTTGTTTCTCCTTTCCAAGAAGAGATTAGTCCACTATAGATGTGTCCTTAAATTTTAGTAAGATACACAGATGTGCAAGTGTTATCCATTCTAAAGTAGCTGCTGGGCTGGGTCTGATCCTATGCTTTAAATGAAGTCAGTGGGAAATCTGATGGAGTAAGGATTGCAATATTTGTCCCTTTGTTAGTTTATCAAATCATAGAAAACAAGCAGCTTGCTTTTGCCTATGTACTCTATGGTTATTTTTATTTTGGTATATTTAGGAAAAAACTGATCATTGCATTCAAGAATAGGTGCTGTCCTCTTGGGTGGAGCATTTGATAGTCACAAACTTCTACTTCACCCCCTTACCCCCCCGTTTGATGTGTATTTCACATAAAAGCAAACAAAATGTCAACGGTCATAAAATAGATATATATCCATCTGTGGTTTATGGCAGACATAGTAGGATATGATGTTTCCAGACATTTGCATTTTAGGTAAAAGGTTATGTTTCAGGCAGGTCTGCACATAAAAACCAGCAGCTCTCATTTTTTCTGATTTCTCCTTTCCTGTGTGTATAAAATCTAAAGAGCTTGTCTGTGATTTTTTTTTTTTAAATACTGCACAGTGAGGCTCAAAACTGAGGCTAGACAGGGATTTCTGTACACTCCGCCTGCACCCCCCAGTTGTTGGCTAGTAACAGTGTTAGAGCAAATGAGTGAGCACCCCCTATACCCCCCCAAACATCCCCGTGCGCCACACCCCTAATTTCAAGTCATGGGGAGAATACTGCTGACAGAGATTACTTTTCCTTTAGAAGCCAACACCTCAAATTCTGTTAGACTTCATGTAGTCAAGGGCCCATCCCTCTGTGTGTCAAACAATGAGTGAATTCTGTGAAGGAACTTACTGTGTTAAACCTGATTTTAATCTTGTCCATAATTACTACATTAAATTTATTGGAGGTGTGCTTCCGTTTGCAACTCACAATGTAAAAACATCAGTCTGGATAGGAGTTCTGCAGTGTGATTCTCCTTGCACCTTGATATAAACATTCAATACTTAGTTTTGTGCCTCCTTAAAGTGGTTGGCTTTACGGTTACTTTAATGTGAAGAGGAAAAATACTTAAGCCATTCATTTGATATTCTTGAGCCTCTGTTCTTGCAATTAATTTCACGCTGTAACTAGGGGCTAGACAGATTTCCCTGGAGTTGGGTGATCAATGGGGCAAGCATGGGGGGGGGGAGCATTGGCTGGGTGGATGAAGGGGGCCCAGGCAGAGCCCCAGATGTGTATGTGTCCCCCAACATCCTCCTTTTTGTACTTCCCTGTCCTCCTTTCCATGCTTTGGTATCCGGTAACCCTAGTCTGGCAAAGTGGTTGAGGATTGGATGAGGGGTGGGGGGGACAGGCCTTAACCATGGCCAAGGATCAACTGGTGGAGGGGGCAGGGTGGGAGAGCAGCTGAAGATGGGCAGGGGGCAGGCCTGAAGCCCCACTGAGGATTGGCTGGGGGGGGGGAGTTGCTAGCTATCCAAGGGCTCCTTTTTACCTTCATGTCCCTCCTCCCTCAGGCATCCTAAAAACAGGTGATTGTCCAGCCTTTTACTTCTGATAGGTAGACTGGGGGGGCACAGTGCTGGAACCCACCATCCTGATGTTAAGAGTTTGCTGCACAGATGCACACACACGAAATAAAGAGCAGTTTGGGGGGGACGGGATCAGGGGGCAGTGGAGTACACAGTTATCCTTTATGCCTAGAAATTTTTATATATGGAATGCCTGTAGCTCAGTTGGTAGAATAACAGATTTGTAATCACAGGGTCAAGCCCTGGGTTGGTTTTTTTACCTTTTGGCCTGTTGCTCCTTAGGGAAGGGTTAAACTGGGAAAAAAATATATAGCAAACACTAATAAAATGAAGGAAAATAAAGTATACTGTGATCAAGATTAGTAATAGTGACCAATTAAGTAAAACAAGTAAAGGGTCCCATTTGAACTGGCTAGGAACAATTTAGGACCATTTTTTAAAAATTGTAAAATGGGCTGCTGTGCAAAATGAAAAATGAGAGGCAAGTTACTTGCTTTCACTTTAACTTTATGTGTTTATTCATTTTGGAAAACCGACAAAGGCAGACAAACCGGATTGAAGAACTGATGAGACAAAATGTTACATAAGCACAGAATACATTCAAATTATTAATAAAAATTTAAACAACATTAATTTTTCATTGTTCTATATTTTTAAATAATTTCCATCATGTGAAGTTGCACAAAAATTTTATTCAGAAAAAGTTTTGCACACGGGTTGAAAATTTTGCACACAAGCCGTCAAACCTTAGAGGGAACATTGGACACATCTATTATAGTGGACTAATCTCTTCTTGGAAAGGAGAAACAAACTGAGAAAAATCACACGGGGAAAAGGAAAATCTTACAGATTCAAACCTCCTCACAATCAAAAGTGAACTTTGTTGGACCTCTAAACAAAAGATTTGTTGTCAAAAGCCAGAGTTCATTAGCAGGAATAAAGATCTGGCTTAGCGCAGCCAGTAGAGAAAGAAACCTCCCCAGAAACTAAGCCAAGCAAGGCAGCAAAGAAGGCGTCACAGGTTTCTCTCTGGGCACTTCAGAGACCCCATCAAGGTGAAGAAAAGCACCAACCCCTCCACAAAATAAGATCAAACCTTCCCCAAAATCAGGTGCGGGGAAAGGGGAGAGGACCTGAGCTGGAGCCTGGAAAGAAGCCGGGGGTGAGGAGCCAAAGCGAAACTAGGTGTAGCGCTGCAGCTGTAAGGCCTGGAGCAGGGAGGAGGGCAGGGCGAAGAGGAGCAGAGGAGCAGTCTTTAAGCGATACACCACTCCTCCTCCCTTTCTTGCCTGAGCCTCAGCCACTCCGGCGGGCTGTCCCAGCCAGTCCTGCCCCTCCCCGTGTGCGGGAACTGGAAACCCCAGCGCGGGGAGGGGTTTCTTACCTGCGTGGCGGCGCAGCCGCGCCCCTAAGAGGGACCAGAGCCCCCATCTCCCGGCCCCAGCCCGGGACTGAGGCTGGGAAACCCACTGCAGCTTCCACTTCTCCAGGCGCGGGATCGAAGCGGGGTGCCCCTCCCAGCCCCAAACCTGGCCCGGGGGCTGGGGCCAGGCTGGAGGCTGCAGGAGCCCGATGAATGATTAGGCCCAAGCACCAGAGCGTGGCCTAGGGGGGCATGGCCTGGGACCAAGGGGCAGGGCCTGGGCCCGTGCCCTGGGTATTATTCCGGGGCACCACCCCATCTTCTCATCCACAGTAACCCCATTAGCTTTTCTGCAGAATTGCTGCCCGGCCAGTCGGTCACAGCCTGTAGCAGTGCATGGGATTCTTCTGCCGTAAGAGCAGGTCTCTGCACTTGTCCTTGCTGAACCTCCTCAGACTTCTTCTGGCCCAATCCTCCAATCTGGCTTGGTCACTCTATATCCTATTCCTGCCCCCAACATATTTACCACTTCCCCCGGACTAGTGTCATGTGCAAACTTGGTCTATACTGGGCATGATGTTGGCAGACCAGGCACCAAATCATGTCACGGTTCCAGGCGGCAGTAAACACTTCCCGCTGCGTAGGTGGAAAGCACTCCAGCCTCCCCATTAGCAGTACCAGTCAGACAGATGTTGCGGTGACAAGAATGTGGTTAGCAGTTTGTAAAGTGCTCATATGATGCGGCCCATATTGTTTTCACTCAGCCATGCCATAGGTTCTGGCAAACACTTGCATTGCAAATCTCTGTGACTACATCACTCATCACACAGGGAGAAGCCTTGGGTAATGAAACGAGCCACCATGCGAGATCAAGGATCAAAGACTTTTGCATTCCTTCCCGCCACCTATTGCGGTCAGCTTAGCTTCTTCAACAACTAGGCATGTGGATGTAAGAAAAATGGGCCCTTTTTCCAACTTAATTGTCTATAAATTATCAATTGTAACTATCTGCTTCAGGTAAAACCCTAATTTACATTATTTAAATATAAATGATTTAGTCAAAAATTACTAAAAGAACAGATTTCTTCACGCATAAGTTTTGTGGCCTCCAACCCACTTCATCAGATGCATGAAGTGGAAACTACCGTTGAAAGGTATATATCCACACATGCCAAAAGGGAGGATGGCCAACTTAAAGTTCAAAACCAGACTTCAGTGTGAAACTGCCGAGGTGGAGTTAACCTGCAAGCTTGACACAATCAGGCTGGGTCAGAATAAGGATTTGGAATGGTTAACACATTACAGAAAGTGATTGATCTGTTCACACATTCTCTCCTTTTGATCAACTGGTGTGGATGGGCCTCATTGGCTCCCTGAACTGATTTCACTAACACTTGCCCTCCTCTACCCTGGCATGTGTATATATACACACCTCTCAACTGCAGTTTCCACTTCATGCCTCTGAGAAAGTCGGTTGGAGCCCATGAAAGCTGATGCCCAAAGAAATCTGTTAAGGTGCCACAGGAATCTCATTGTTTTTGCTGTACGCAGGCTAACACGGCTACCCCACTGGAAATTTTCACCATAAAAGAGCATACAGGTTTTCAGTACAATGTAGCTGCCCACAACATATTTATTAAAATCCTGAAAGGGCTCAGGAAGGAGCCAAGAAGAGCTGTGCTTTTTCAAATCACCATGTGTGTTAAAAACAAACAAATACCCAAGTCACTCCTAGTACTTAAAAACAGGTTAGCTCTGAAGAGGTAAAAGACCCTTACATATTCACTCCATCAAAAATCCAGAAATAAAAAATATTTTAAGCAATCATTTGCCACCTCCAAAAGGGATAAACACATGTTCTTTTGTCTTTTGGATCTTGAAAAAATGCTAGCACCAGCTGAAGAAAGATCCAAAACACCATAAATATACTGTCGCAACAAAATTTGTTTTGGTCTTGTGTTGTGTGGTTAGTGTGAACATTTTTTGGGTATATACAATATAAAAAATACTGCATTAAAACAAACAAAGTCCTTTAACCGTGTTCACAAAACCTTAATAAGGCATGTTCCTCCAGAAGGTAGCCATGTTAATCTAGTTCAGTGGTTTTCAACCTTTTGCACATCATGACACACTTGGCAGCGTGTCGCTACCCTAAAGGACACACCAGTCCACCCAGCCCAGGCCAAATCCCACCATTTCCACATGACACGCTTGCCATTGTGTGGCTACACAGTAATGTGTCTCGACACAGTTTTTGAGAACCACTGGTCTAGTTCAGCAAAACAAACAAGGAGTCCTGTGCCACTTTTTAAGACCCACACATTTATTTATCCCATAAATTTTTGTGGGAGAAAATCCCACTTTGTTAGATGCTTTGCCACCTTCAAGCATCTGATGAAGTGGGATTTTCTCCAAATCAAAGTCCTACAATGCCATGAGTCTATGAAAAGAGCTGCAGTAATATAAATTCATTGTTTCGTTACTATAATTCTGTATATTCCTATTTCCCATCATACTGTTTTTAATATTTAGTTTTTAAATACGATTATAATCAGTAATATGACTCAGCAAGTATTAGTATTTTATCCACTACAAGTGGTTAATAACAATAAAACAATCTGAAGTGGTTAGTACCTTAGAATGGTTGCTATATAAAATAAACAGTGTTTTACTATCAAGTGCTGCTAAGAGCTTCAGGAGACACACTGAAGAGCTACTAACAGCTCACAGGCCTCATCCTGAGTATCTCTGCTTTAGCACAGATACCGAGAGACATCCAGAACACAAACCATCTGGGCAGGTTACTAGTTGGATGTGGAGTTCTAAGAAAGCACTATAAAGGCATTTGAAGAGGCCCACAAAAAAACACCAGCTGCACTAAAAGTAACTTAGAGACGCAAGCCAGATTTTCTCAACATGGGCCCAAGACAATTTTTTTTAATAAAAAAAAAATGTAATCAGGATTTTGTTTAAGAGCGCTCCACTTTTCTTACAAACAGATGCCTTTCCCACTCTAATAAAAATACAGTCCACATAATATGTAAAGTCTAAATTCTCTCTGTTCCTGGGGTTTGGCTTTATTAACAAAAGTTAGCTTAAACCTTCTCCCCAGACTTGGCTGCTTCTAGGATTCCTCTCTCAGGATTGTTCAGCTCACATCCTAGAGCCTCACTTCTGCAGATGTCTGTTCTAACCTCTCATATATCCTTCAGTTAAACTAAACAGAGTGTTTCAGTCGGGGTAGCCATGTTAGTCTGTTTCAGCAGAACAAACGAGAAGTCCTGCAGCACTTAAAGACTAACAGATTTATTCTGGCATAAGCTTTTGTAGGCTAGAACTCACTTTGTCAGATGTAAAAAGTGGAAACCGCAGTTTGTTGGGTATATATACACAGGGTTGGCCTCCCCCACATTCAACACAGAGGAAAAATTAGAAAATCTACAATGAACATATTAATATACAGAGAAAAAGACACTCACTCCCACGTAGTTTGGTGCCTCTTAAAGGCTGGTGTCCTAAGCAACTACCCAGGGCCAGCCCAAGGTTTTCTGGTGCCTGTGATTTTGGCACCCCGCAGCCACCCACCCCTGGTGGTGGCCTTGGCTGTGTGGGCTGGATGGGGGGCCCTCCCCCAAACCTAGCAGAAGGGTGCGGGCCACGCAGTGGGCCAAGAAGAGGCCTGTGACAGCCCTGGCCAAGCAGCACCATGGAGCAAGCTGGGTGGTGGGTCCCGCCACGTGGAGGACCAGGCCAACCCTGGCTGAGCGGTGGTCCAGGTTGGCGCGCCTGGCCAGCCAAGGGGCAGGGGCTGAGCAGCGGCTCGTGGGCTGGCCAAGGAGGGACCGCTACGTGGATGGAGGGCTGCGCACGGCTGGACGCTGGTTAGCCAAGGGGCACAGGCTGAGTGGCAAGCCACTCAGGGTGAACCACGCATCAGCCAACCCCCATCTTCTGGGATGCTAGGACCTAGGATTTCCATAAAACTCCCAGCCCCAGATTTTCCCAGCACCCCTCCCCCACTTGTCAGCCAGTAACAGTATGGGACCAATTCAGCCAGCACCCCAACACCCCCCTGAAATTTCCAGCCCCCACTTCTCTGCTAGTAACAGCATTACACCAATTTCCTGAGCTC
>ML682029.1:1187782-1309040 GCA_007922195.1 Podocnemis expansa | reverse complement strand
CTGAATTTTCCAGCCCCCCACTTCTCTGCTAGTAACAGCATTACACCGATTCAGTGAGCTCCCCAACACCCCCTGAATTTTCCAAGCCCGCCCCCCACTCGTCAGGCGGTAAGAGGACGGCACCAATTCAGCGAGCACCCCGCACCCTCATTTCAAGGCGTGGGAAGCCGCCGCTCCGGCGTGGGAACCAAACCCCGCCGGCGGGGAGCGGAGCGGAGGGGAGAGGACGGGCGGCCCCAGCGCCGGTGCCGGTCCGGTTCCCCGCGGGGCTGAGCCCGGAGCCCGGGGCGGGTCCCTAGCGGGAGCTCACCGGGGCGCAGGGAAGCGCAGCGCAGCGCCCCGCCGCCAGCCGAACCGAACCGAAGCGGAGCGGAGCGGAGCGGAGCGCAGCCCGGCGGCGCGGCTAATTCGAATTGGGATCCGCTTCTGCTCCGGCGCGGCGCCCGCCCGGGGAATCGCACGAGCCGAGCCCGGCCGGTCACTCCGCGGGGCGGGACCGTGCGCGGCTCCTCCCGTCCGGAGCCAGCCCCGCGCCGCTCTCCTGCCGGGGATTGGAGCTGGTTACACGCCCCCCTCCCGCCGCCCTGGTCCCACTTCTCATGCTGCCCGCTGAGCCTCCCCCCGGACCGTCCGTGGGGCTCCCATCGCTCTCCTGGCACCCGGCCGGGCCCCACCAGGAGAAGTGGGGCAGTGAAAGCTAGTCTGGGAGCGCTGCTGGGATGCATCCAGTGTGGGGTGTGTGGCGGGGTGCCCCAGCGCACAAGTGGCCAGCAGCGTTTCCTCTAAGGCAGGGGTGCTCAAACAGCGGCCCGCGGGCCACACTCCGGACCACGCAGACGTTCCTGGTGGACCGCGGCAATGTTCCCTCTAAGGGGAAAGGGCAGCTGAGCAACTCCAGGTGCTGGCTGAGCTGCTCCCCCCCCCCGCTCCCAGCAGTAGGCTCACCCTAGTTGGTTGTGGACCCCGATGAATGGTGGAAGGCTGAATGTGGACCGGCTTGCAAAAAGTTTGAGTACCCCTGCTCTAAGGTGATGATGCAACTGAGCCCAGTTATGGAGGCAGCCCAGCAAAGTCCTCAATGTTTATCCAGCCACTTCCCTGCTGCCTGCCCTCGCCCAGCATCTCCGTAAATGAGGCATTACCATATTGTGTCATGGAAAATGGCAATGATAATGAAAAAAAAACAACAAGCAGCTGTGTGGCACTTTAAGACTAACAGATTTATTTTTATTTTTATTTTTTTTTTGTTAGTCTTAAAGTGCCACACAGCTGCTTGTTGTTTTTTTACTGGACTAGACTAACAGGGCTATCCCTTTGGAAAATGATAATGAATGCAGCACTAAAACAGCACAAAGTCTGGCATTTTTAAAATAAAAAGAAACTACCAAGATGTTTTCTGGTACTGAAAATTCATTTTTTCAGTAAATGAAAGCTTTTCATGATCCTTTCATTAATGCTCATGAAACTAAAAAAACCTAAATTTGCAAATATAAGCTTGCAAAGCACCAGAAAAGTTGGAAAAAAAGCTGACTTGCTGCTTTTTCATTTTCCACAGCAGCCCATTTTACAATTTTAAAAAATGCCCTACCTTGTTTCTAACCAATTCAGAAGTGCCCCTTTATTTCTTTACTTAATTGGTCCCTGCTTGTAATTTTATTTTAAAACGGATAGCCGTGTTAGTTTAGTCCAGTGAAAAAACAACAAGGAGTCGTGTGGCACTTTAAGACTAACAGATTTATTTTTTGCATGAGCTTTCATGGGAGAAGATCCCACTTCCTCAGATGCTTTGAAGCAGAAGTGGGATCTTCTCCCACAAAAGTTCATGCAAAAAATAATCTGTTAGTCTTAAAGTGTCACACAACTCCTTGTTGTAATTTTATTCACAGTATAAATTATTTTCCTTCATTTAGTTAGGGTTTGCTATATTTTTCCTCCAATTTAGGCCTTTTGTAGGGAGCAAGAGCCCTCCCCCCCCTAGCCAAAGTGCCCAGCATAGGGCTCAAACCCACAACACAGATTGAGAGGTAGTTGCTCAGCCAGCTGAACCAAACAGACTTTTGCTACAAACCCCTCTAAGAAGAGAGGAAATGGTATGTTCCACTCCCCCCTTGATTTTGCTGCAGGTTCTTTTGTTCCTCAGGTGTAGTGCAGCCTCTTAGGCTACGTTCACATGGGGAGGGCTTGTTTCGAAACAAGACGTTTTGAAACAAGTTGTTTTGAAATAACTATTTTGAAACACCTTATTTCGAGGACAAAAAAACTTTGTCCTCGAAATAAGGCAGCAAAATAGCATGTCCACAGTGTGGACATGCTATTTCGCCTAGGGAGGGGATTGCAGGCAAGAAACGGGAAAAAAAAATCACTTATGTTTATAATGCCTGCTGCATGGAGGAGGTGAAGGTAAAAAGGAGCACGTGTCCTCCTTTTCCCAGACGTCTGGCAAGCCTGGTCCTGGGGAAGCTGCTTGCTCTCCCTGAGCACTTTCCAGGGGACCAGCTGGAGGGCGGGTGGGGGCCTTCCCCAAGTTGCAGAGCTGGGCGCTCTCCAGCCGGCTTCCCTGAGACCCGCGGGTACCCTGACCCTGCTCCCTCAGCCCACTCCCCCCGCTGCGGGAGCTGCTCCCGGGGGAACCTGCCCCTCGCTGCTGCCATTCTTCCGGGCGGCAGGAAGCTGCACAGAGACGTTTAAAATCTCCGGCCCTGAGCACGTTCAGGGGAGATTTCAAACTCCGTGGAGCAGCTCCCTGCCAGCCGGAAGAATGTGCCTTGGGGGCCAGCAAGGAGCCGCAGCTGCAAGCCTGCGCCACCGGCAGTGAGGCCTGCACCAGGGCTTTGGGGCTTCTGCGCTCCTGCGCACGGGCACAGCCCAGAGGGAACATTGGTGGCCACAACTACTTTTAGCCTTGGCCTGTCAGGACACTGCTCCCAGCCAGATAGCTGCCTGCAGCCCTGCTCCTCCCCAGCGCTTTCTTCCACCCTCAGCCACTGATATGCAACAGCCTGTTCTTGCTTTGTGCAAGGGCCTTTCCTGCTCACTTTTTAGGAGCCATTTTTTTACTGAACGAATCTATTTGCAGACTTCCTGGTGCTCCTACCGAGCAGGGAAGTCACTGGCAGCGAGCTGGGGCCATTCCTGGCAGCGCAGGGCGAGAGGGAGCTCACTGAACGGCTGAGCTGCAGCTGCCCTTCCTCCACCCACGTGCTGCGCTGCACGTCTGGGACTCAGATGGGGAAAGGATGGAGGGGACGGAGGGAGTTTCAAACCCTCCTCTCTGTCCCGGCAGAGGCAGCAGCTCCAGCATGGGCTTCTCTCCGGAGGTAGCAGTTGAGGGGGGGAGAGGAAGGGGTGACTGGGACCAAGGGGGGCTTCCCTGCATGGGCTCCAGCCCCTGGGTGGAAGCAGAGAATTTGTCCCTGGCCTCTGGGCCCCAGGTGGGACGGGGGGGAGGTGCCAGTAGGCCTCCAGACCCTGTGTGGGATGGGTACGGGTGCCCCCAAACCTCTGGGGCCCATGTCAGGCTGGTAGGGGTGTCCCTAGGCATTCCCCCCATGGCCTCTAGGGTCCCAGCTGGGTCCATGAGTGTCTCCCCATTGCTTGCCTATGGGCCTCGGGGGGGGTGGCCTGGGAATGGAGCCCCTCAGCTGAGCCCCCCAAGGGATGTTCCTCAGCCTCTGTCGGGGCCAGGGTCAGGCCAGCAGAAGGCTGGTGAGCCAGGGACCATCCCTCAGCCCTGGGGCCCTGGGGATCAGGGTGGTGGCCAGGCTGCTGTGATTCAACCCTGGCCAGGGAGCCCCCCACAGCCCAGGGGGCGAGGCTCGGGTGCCAACCGGGGGCGTCGCTGGCTGGGGGAGGGACCCCGGGCACGGGCCCAGCCCCACCCCTGGCCCACAGGCCCCACCCCCATCTTGCAGGCCCCACCCCCTGGCCAGGGCCAGGCACTGCCACACCACCGCAGGGGGCTAGGTCCCGCATCCCTGGCTGGGGCTGGGGCTGGAAGCGGCCACAGGAGACCAGGCCCCACATCCCCAGCTGGGGACAGGGCTGCTGCGGCCGCCAGCAGCCAGGACCCGCATGCCCAGTGGGGGACGGGGCCACCGCGGCCGCAGGCAGGCGGGCGGCCAGGCCCCGGATCCCCGGTGGGGGACAGAGCTGCCGCGGCCACTGGCAGCTGGGCCCCAGATCTCCGGCCCAATTGGGCCAGAGATCCAGGGCACTGGCACTGAGGTTCGGGGCACGTGCCCCAGAGTGCCCAGCACCAGCGACACTCCTGGTGCCAACCCAGAGTCTCCTGCCCTAAGCCCATGCCCAGACCATGGTGCTGCCGTGGTCCCCCTGGGGTTTTCTGCCCTCCCCCATGCCCATATGTCAGGCCTGGCCTGGGGTCCCCTGCCCTCACCACATGCCCAGGTGGTGGAGCTGCCTGGTCTGACCACAGGGTCTCGTGGCGGTGGGGCCGGCCTGGCACAACCATGGGGTCTCCTGCCCTTGCCTTGTTGCCTCAATTGTGAGGCTGGGGTAGCAGGTAGTCTGGGAGGGTAACCTCATCAACAGTGCTATTATTTGTAAAGTTGAACTCTGCTGAACACCACCATATGCTGTGCCTAGTATTTATCCTGTGCTTGAAATTGTTCTCTTGTGGGAGAGATTGTTCTACATTAAGCAGAAAGTGACTGGAGGTGTGGGGCAGGGACATAATGTGGAGGGACAGAGATAATTAATTGTATTTACCTTTAAAGTACCTGTTAATTAATGTTGTATATATGTCCTTTAGTGTCATAAGTGAAATAATTCTGTAACCTTGACAAATAGGCATTATAACCAATGTCCAACAAGACTCCATATTGCCAGTTTGGAATTCCTGCTTAAACATTGCACTCTCTTTTGTACACTTGATGAAGCCTGGTTTAGGCATATGCCGTGTATGTTCATTTAAATGTGTGAATGAAGGGTGCGTGTGTGTGAAGGGGCCAGTCTCAATTGCCAGCCTGTCTTGATGGACCACAAGTACCATCTAACTAGCCAAACAATGCAGACATCTCTGAATAAAGCAAACAGAAGAAGCCACCCCAGAAAGAAAAGAACAAAATACAATCAAGTCTGCAAGTGACTGGTGACCAGTGATCTCACAGGAACCCTGAGGCAACATGACACAGCAAATGTCATAGACTTACATGAGGGCCAGCAAGTATAAAAGATGGATAAGAAGATGAAAACTTTGGGGTCTAATTCTGCAGCTATCATCTTGGAGCATCAAATTCATGACCCACAGAGGCCTGGCTCCTTCCTTGTGCCCAGCCTCGCTGGCCACTAGGCTGGCTCAAGCAACACATGAAAGGACTGGTAATTATATACCAGGTGCAGAACTTCTTGTGTGTGAGAGAGAGACTGCTTTTTGCTATCCTTACTTATTTACAATAAATGTAGCATATTGCCTTGTCCCCTGAATAAGATCCTGCTAGTCTTTTCTTTTGGGTGTTCTTGTTGCACATCATTTTAGCAGGTGCCCTTTTGGTATAACAGAGGAAATGGAATTGTTAGAAAAGACTAGCAGGATCTTATTCAGGGGACGAGGCAATATGCCATATTTATTTGTAAATGTGAAAATAGCAAAAAATGGACACATACCTTGATACCCATGAAATTTTGGAAGCTGCCATGATATAATTACCAGTCCTTTTATGTGTTGCTAGAGTCAGCCCAGAGGGCAACTAAGCTGGGCACCAGGAGGGAGCCAGGTCTCTCTAGGTCATGAATCTGGTGCTCTAAGATGACATTTGGAGAATGAAACACAAAATTTTCATGTTTTTTGTATTTGCTGAGTTTCATGGGGCTTGCTGTGTCCTGCTGCCTCAAAGCAGTCATTTGCAGACATGACTTTGATCTTGTATTTTGTTTTTCTCTTTCTGGGGTGGATTCTTCTTCTTGCTTTTCAGAGATTAGTTTGAACTGTTCATCCGTTAAGGTGGTACTTGCATTTCATCAGGACAGGCTGGCATCAACTGATCCCATCACACAGACCCTTCATTCACACATCTTTTTTACACATATTTAAGTGAAATTACACAGTGTTACATCTTAAAGAAATTTCATCAAGAATATAAAATGAGTTCCAAATTTACAATATGGAGTTTTGTTAATATTGGTTATAATGTCTATTCAACTGAGTTAAATATTTTAGTTATGATATTAAAGAACAGATGCAGTGTTGCCTAACAAATGCATTAAAGGTAAATTCTATTCATTTTATCTGTGTCTCTACATTGTGGCTACAGAAGACCGAGCAAATATTAGCAGACTGGGCCTGGGGAAAAAATTCCTGAGATTTGAGAGTTCTGTTGGGAGATCACGTGTGAGGCTTTACCTACCAATAATGTCGCTACTTAATGTCACTATTCTGCTCTTCAGTTTTGCCCTCCTACGAATTGTGCACAGTATAAGTACACCTACCAGGCAGCGTGCCACAAAGTTAACTATCCTTTTCCTGAAAAGTTCCAGGGGGTAGCCATGATAGTCTAAGCCAGTAAAAACAGAAAAGAGTCCTGTGGTACTTTTAAAGAGTACCACATTTATTTATCACACGAGCAAAATCACATTTGGAAACCATTTTCAAGTGCCTGACAAAGTGAGATTTCACCCACAAAAGCTCTAGCAATAAATAAATGTTACTCTTTGAAAGTGCCACTAGATGCCTTTCCTGTTTTACAGTTGCCATATTTTATTGTGAATTCCTGTAATGTTGTCTGTCTTGCATTGGATAGTGTGGTCCCAGTAATGTTGTATTTTTGGTTTGGACTAGCTCTTTCCTGTAAGAGTGGGCTTACTTAGTTTTTGCTGCTAAGTCTTCTCTGCTTTGCTTCCCCAGAAGGGGGACTGGGAGTCTGGCAGGAGCTAAGGGCAGGGTGGGAGGAATACTGCAGTGAAAAAACAACAAGGAGTTGTGTGGCACTTTAAGACTAACATGTTAGTCTTAAAGTGCCACACAACTCCTTGTTATTTTTTCACTGGACTAGATTAACATGGCTATCCCTTTTAAAATTGACAGGAATACTGCAGGAGGCTTCTCTGCCTTGTTTTCAGTTCACTTTGTTGTCCTCTCTTTGGTTATTTGCTGGGGAGGCAGAAGGCAGGCAGCCTGGCTGGGTCTGCCAGTTTGGTGTGACCCTGCTCACAGCACTGCACTGGCAACCCCAGCCAACCTACCTGCTTGCCTCATGAGTTCCCCTACCTGGGTTGCATACACCTGGAGGCTGGGAGAGGGTCAGAGCCTTTTTAAATTTCCTGCCCTCTGGTATAAGCAGCCCAGCATGGAAAATTGCAACTGCTGTGCTGCCATCCCTCCACTCCCCTGCTCCACAATCTCATGCTGCCACTCAAACTGGAGGGCAAAGCATTACAGCAAAGTTCAGAGGAGGCACGGGCTCCATTTTAAAAGCTTGAGAACTGCAGTGGTAGGTATCTTCAGCGTGGGTCAGCAGGGTGTAATCTTTCATCTGGGCACCCAGATGCTTTCCACTTCCCCAGTACCTGGAGAACCTAAACAAGTTGACTGGAAGTCCCAGGGATGGTCTGATCCACCACCCTCCTTCCCACTCCTATTTTCTGATCTCCCTGACTCCTGACATTTAGCAACAGGAACCTGTGGGAGATAGGGAATGATATGCCTTGTCGGAGGAGGAGAATTTTTATGTCCTCCTCACATGGTCTGTGAGCTTTTTAAGAGGATATTGCCAGCACCTTGATTCATTTGTAGGGAACACTGGAGGTGAATGATTGCTCATTTTACAGGTTTAATGCAGAGGGGTATGAAGGAGTTGTTGTATCACAACATGGCTCTGTGGTGGGAGAGTGATACAGAGGCTAAACACTGTGGACCAGGATAATCCGTGGTAATCTACATGGTCAGACTGCATTGGTGCCTGGACAGCTGCTGGCTAGAAACTGACAGCTTCAATTTTAGTCATCAGCTGGTATGGCCCCAGGGAGCATATTTCCCTTCAGAAACATCACATCTCCATGTTTCCAAAACATCCATTTCATGTGAAACTTCCCCACTTCAAAATATTTCATGGGAATTCCAGTTTCAGGTGGGGCCCAGGATAGGGGTAGGGCCTGTTGGGTCATGGGGGGGGGGAGAGGGGCTGTTGTGGGTGTGGCCTATTGGGGGCAGACTCATGACAGGGGCAGGGTCTAGCACAGGTGGAGTCTGTGGGCCTCTGCTCCCGGTCTGTTTGCTATCCAGCAACGCCCCTGCTACCAAGTCCTTCCAGCCGAAACCCAAGCTGCTCCCACCAGCCCCTCTGTGGGCTGTGGCACAGCCTTCCCGAGGAACAACTCCCATGGGAAGTATTTTTAAATGCCTAGGTGAGCTTTGCAGGGTGCATTCTGCTTCATTCGCAGATCTTTAAACGAAGGACTCAGGAAGTCAGGGACCCTGCAACTGATGCCCAGTACGTCCGCCTCAAGGATAAACTGTCATCACGTATGGGGCCAGCACCGGGACCCTCTTGGCACCGCTCTCAGGCTATGGGTAAGCCACGATCGGTTTCTAGTCCAGAACCACATGCTTGGTGGGCACCAGAGTCCTCTCAGCACCGCTCTCCAGCCACGAAATAAGCTGCAATTGGCCTCCAACACATGCTCGGTCGGCACTGGAGCCCTTTCGTTGCCACTCTCTGGCTATGAATAAAGCCACAATCAGCCTCTAACTCGGCACCACATGCTTGGTCTGCACCGGAGCCCTCTTGGCGCCACTCTCTGGCTACAAAAGAAAGCCGCAATCATCCCTCAACTCAGTACCACGTGCTTGGTTAGCATTGGAGCCCTCTCATCGCTGCTCCAGCTATGAATAAAAGCCGTGATCGGCCCTAACTTGGCACCGTGTGCTTGGTTGGCACCGGATCCCCCTTGGCACTACTCTCTGGCTACGAAATAAAGCCATTATCGGCGTCCGACTAGGCACCGCATGCATGGCCGGCATTGGAGCCCTCTCATCGCTGTTCACCTCTCAGCGCCGCTTTCCAGCTACGAATAAAGTTGCAATCAGCCTCTAACTTGGCACTGCGTGCTCGGTTGGCATCAGAGCCCTCTCGTCACCACCTTCCAGCTATGAATAGAACTGTGATCAGCCTCTAACTTCGCACCATGTGTTTGGTCAGCACCAGAGCCTTTCGTTGATGCTTTCCGGCTATGAATAAAAGCTGTGGTTAGTCTCTAACACGGCACCGTGTGCTAGACTGCCGCTGGAGCCCTGCTGTCCGAAGAAAGGGCCAGAGCATCTGAGCTCCGCTTTTTGCCAACAGCTCTGCATGCCAGTCAGCACCAAGGCCCTCTTGACGCCCCTTCCCAGCAGAGCTTAGGTAAATGCACTCGGGGCTGACTCTGGCACCGAAGTGCCAGCACTGTTCTCTGGCCCTCCCCTCTGAGGTGAGAGCCTAAAGCCCATCATGACGTAATCCACAAAGGGGGTCTTTGAAGCAGCGGAAGCTTTTCGTCTCCTGAACACACCACCAGGCCACTGAAGCGAAGGGTAAGTTCACTTCCTTCCTCTTCTTAGCCACTGCGAAGCTGCGGGCTCCAATCCTTATGGCGCTGACACCCTTGCTCGGCACCGCAAAGAAATTCAAGAGTGCTTTTCTTGGGTCCAGCCTCCTTCTGAAGAGTCCCCGGGTACTGGGTTCTTCCCTGTACTGCACCCGAAGCTGACTACCTCCTACGTCAGCCTCAGGAAGGGCTTTCTAACTGTGTGAGGGCACAGCAGTACTGTGGTTTACCTTCTCCCAACTACAGCTGTGAACCAAGGGCCGGGGTCTCACAGAGAAGACCCTAACACACTTTGAACCCCTTCACCGGGTCACTGCTTAGCGGGGTCCGGGTCTCACCTCTGAGGGAGACCAGGAACCCTTATTTGACTGGGGGTTTGCACCCTCTCTGGTCACCATTACGACCCCCCCCTTCATAGTCATGCCCTCTGCATTGCTGGGACACACTAGTCTGGGCTGCCCTGATTTCCCCCCCACCCCCAGTCCCCTAGCAGTCCCAGAGGGTTTGACCTCATGCGTAATACTCAGCTTCAGCTTTCAGTTGAAGTCTGCTAGCCATCAGGTCTTGGTTAAAAGATTTTTCCTAGACCTGTGGGATGCTATGTTGTGTTTAGCAGCTTCCTCCCACAAGAACACTTAGAGGATTGGATGCCTTTGTCAAAGAATGTGCCTTGGCCTCGTGTGATGCCCTTACAGTGGTGTGGGATGCCTCGAGCACAGCTGGCTGCGGCATTGCGACAGCCATGGTTATGTGCAGAGCAACCTGGCTTCGGCATTCTGGCCTCTCCCAGGACTGGCAGCAGTCCATATTGGACCTCCTTTTAGAGGGACAGTCTTTCTCCTGCTCTCTGATTCCCTGATCCATGGCAACTGTGCCCATAGGTTGGCCCTCAGAACCGTGGGTATGCTTAATCCCCAGGTGCCTCAGTGTTCTCCCAGTCTAGTGCGATCCCTTGAAAGCCTGGGGGAAGGGTCCTCGTGGTATTCCCCCCCACACCCCCTACACACAAGTGAAATGGCTACATTTAGGAGCCTTTGGACCACGGGGGGATGGTGTCCCCCCCCTTCTTTCCATCATTATAGGTGATCAACCCCAACAAAGTCACCTCCTTCCATCAAACCTTTGAACTTCAGGGCAGTACCCTAAATGCTTTGTTAAATGCCCCCTTGCAATCAGTCATGGAACGTCTCCTTCCCCACTCTGGTAACAATGCATCTCCCTCTTCCCTTACCATACCCTTTGGGTCAAAGTAAGGGCCTGGCAATGGAGACCCTTTTTCCTCACATGCACTTGATTCCAGTCTCATATGCCCATGGAGCCTTGGTGGCAATCTGGGGGTCACAGAGGTATGAGAAGGGGGCCCATAATGCCCCTCCCCCCCAAAACAACACTATAGCCCTTGGGGATGTGGAGAGGATACTTTCACCTCTGCCAACTTTTCCCGGTCAGGCACACTGACATGGATACATGCCTGTGTCGCTATCCCGAGAGCACTCCTTCTCTGTGTTGGCCTGCAACAGATCTTGGGGAGACCAATGCAGGATGGTTTACCCCCTCCTTAGGTGACAGGTAAGAGGACAGGCTCGTACCCCTTGCCCTCTACCTTCTCCCACCTCTCCTCCCCAGGCAGTGCCCCCCCTTTAATCGGGGCCATGCTCTTCAGACTCGTGTTAGGCCTTTCACCTAGGGAACCCTCAAGCTTCACCGTAAAGTCTGCCTTTTCAGCTCCTCCCCCTCCTCCCCAAGGACCTTCACCATCACATTGGTCCTTCGGTCCACAGGCAAACCTCAAGTTTAGCTCTCGAATGGCACCCCCTTTGCTCTGGTGCCGCCCTCTAGCCAGGCAAGGGTCGTTTTTCCCTGAAGACCCCAGACAGCCGTCTAGGAGCTGCCTTGATCTTTCTAGAGCATTCCCCTTCTCCCTAGTATTGCAACGCAGGGAGATGGTAAGGGATAGAGTACTTAACCACCATCAGTATTTGTATACCTGAGCAAACCCATTTGAAGACCGGTAACCCTTAGCTCAGAGTAGTTCCCCTGAAGAACGCTCGTTCCCGAGGGAACTTATGAACCCTTAACAGGCTGGAGAGCTTAACGCCTTATGGGTGACGATTTTGTAATGTCTCCTCTTGCCCCTGTGTTCCTTACAGGACACAGTGACTTCCCCCTTCTCCTAAGTAGGGGTTGCCGTATGCTCACCTTTCCTCTACTGGGGGCCTCTCTCTCTCTCTCTCCTCCCCCCCCCCTTCTCCCACCCGGGACTTGCTCAAGCTTTGTTCCTCCAAAACGCAGGGAGGTCCATCTTTAATACCCTCCCCTCTCGGAGCAGACATTATAAACTATTTCCGCCTTGCATCTGGGCTAAGTCATCATCTTCTCTCCTCATCAGGAACTATGCAAGATCCCTCATAGTTGGCCCATTGTAGCTGGGACCCAACACCTACACCCGCCACAAGAGATGAGTCAACCAGTGGAGTTTTGAAGCCTGACTATCTCTTCATAGAAGTGAGGGTGAGAATATCTTGCAAGAGGAGAAGTGAGAGTATCTTGTGAGCTAAGTGCCCTCCCCCAACACCCCGATTCTGGTGCTTGGGGGCACGACCCTTGGGGGGACTTAACTCATCTATAGAGATGGTCAGATACCCCTTCCTTCAATTTGGCATATCTCTTCCTACGTCAGGCCGCGTATTGGAGAGTAGAGTATGGGGGCAAGGGAAGGAAATGCACACCTAGTCTTGAAGTTGCATAAGCCCTCCCAGGAGGAGCAGAGCTGCAGCCATATATATGACTAGGGGGCGGTGGCCACCAGCCCTGTCCTGACAGGCTAAGGCTGAAACAAGTTCAGGCCAATCATGTGCTGTGGTACGTACACACTTGATACTGAATGAATCCGAGCAGCCCATCTCAAAGAAGGACGGTTACTGGTAAGTAACCCACCATTCCAGAGGAGGCTGTTGGTTGCAGACAGACTGAAGACTAAAGGCAAAATGGAGATGGGTCCCCTCCCTTTTATCTCAGAGTCCTTGCGAAATCAAAATGGAGTCAGGCCACATGGTCAGTCTGGGTAACTGGTCAAACAGATTTCTTCTTAGGACCATTCCAGCTCCCCATGGGCCATTAATATCACAATAGTTTGCAGATGCTCAGCCTGGGACCACCTTGTAGCCTGAGATTTTTGCCATCTCTTTAGTATTAGAGCAAAATCTTGATTGGATAAAGACACACATGAGTAGAAAAATAGTGTAAGGCAATCTAGTAGAAATTTGTGTTACAATAAAGTTAAAAAGTAGCATAATATGTACTAATTAGTGGTAAAGTATCCATAAGTTATAATTTACAAGTGTTTAAAACAAAGTTAGTATTCAAAAATGCACTCAGCAAGTGAAATCTGATCTCCTTCCATATGGATCATAAGAGAACAGATCCTACAGATGTATATCTTTAAGGAAAAGTAGGTCAAGATGGAGGAAGATTTTAAACTTTTGAACTCCCTCATTCCCCCTCCCATCAAGTATTCTGAGTTCTCCCACTGTCCTGTTACCCCCCAAACCCTTTAATCTCTATCCCAGCACTGTGCAGGATGAAATCATCCTCTTTGTGATTGGTTGAGGATGAAATCACCCTTCTTATGAGTGGTTAGAGGAGATGCAAGTGGATGATAGAGTGTATAAAAGCAGCAGCACAGTAGCAGAATTTCGGAGATCTTTCTCACTCCTTATTGGGTTCCACTGGCCTCTGGCTATGTTCCCGCTGCACTAAGAGTCACACCATCACTCAACCCCAGAGAGAGTGACAACGTCTCTGGTGGAAGTTTATGAGCTAAGTTGTGGGACTTAGTCTCAGAAGGGCCTTTTCCGGACTTAGTCTCTGAGCGGGGACTCAGGACTAAGTCTCTGGGGTAGGTCTCCGGACTTAGTCTCAGAAGGGTGAGCCTGGATATTTAAATCTTACATGCACTCCAGACAGGCAGATAACTGAGTCCTGCAGTTAAGTCTGTGAACAATGAATACCACATAGCCAAAGGCTTACACACACACTCCACAACCAGAGGGTACAGCAGAGTGAAGTCTCTGCTGGGGGACTTTTGGGTCTCACCGTCTCTGGGAATGAGTGGCCAGAGGGTACAACTGGGACATCTTCCCAGTTGGGGGACTTCGTGTCTCACCGTCTCTGGTATAGGCTATCTAAAAGAGACAGCACCAATTCAATACCCGAGTTAACTCAAGGTGCATGCCTCCGAGAGAGCCTGGTTCCACATAAGTCCTACACAAGTCCCATTTCAAAGCTCAAGGCTTTGGAGCTCTGACATTGTCAGAACTCCTGCAAGCGTCACAAAGAGCTCCACTGACGAAGAGCAGCAGGTGCGCCTGCAAGCTCTCGAGAACCTTCTGAGCCACACTTGTTCCAGTTGCTACAGAGACCGCAGCAGAGGGGCGGAGCACAGTGGACCCAGAGAGAGAAAGACTGAACTGGTTTTTAAGACCAAATCTCAACTGTGGTAAGAACATGTCCTCAGGAAGGGTAGAAAACCATAGGCCAAGGTCCCAGACTAAAAGCTGCAGTTAGAAACTATCTTTATGCTGAGAAGAGAAATAGACCTAAACCCGAGATCTCTCCATCCCATAGGCAACCGGCCCTTGCTTATGGGATGCTATAATTTGTTAAGTGTTTTGTATTTGTCTCTAATGTTTTAATGTACTTTGTCATACTATCTAGTTTGTGATTATGTGTCTGTAACTGTAAGAAGGGAAACCCAGCAGAGAGTATTCCATTCTAAACCATCACTCTGTAATGCTCACTGAGATATACAAGTATTAATTGATATTTCTCAGTTTCTGAATCTCATTATAATTCTGTAAGTTCTTTGAGTAAATGAAAATATCTGTTTAAGATCTCTTGAATAAATGCTAATACTTGTTAATAAAAGAAATTCTTGCTCTAAGTTTCTTCATTGCTCTGAATCTGTTCTTGATTGGCGGGCTGTAGCCGTATTTCCACTAGGGGCATTTGCCCATTTAGGCAGCACTGATCCCACTTTCCTATCTCAGAACTAGGTGAGATTGGAGTTTTTAATAAATGTAATGTAGTAATATATTTGCTGTCTCAGAGCTGAGCTATCCAAATGGAAAGATCCGAGTTCTGAGGTAACAGCCTCAGCTTAAATAGGTTGGAACACACATAAAACAAATAAGATTCCTGATTTCTAATCCAAATATGATACCAACATATAAATCATATAATCATTCCCAGCAGATTACAGCCTGTGTATTGATTCAAGACATGGTATATCACATATGGATTATTGCAAATATGAATTATTAATATGAATAATATAAACAGTCCCCTAGACCCAGACAGCATCACACCTATCTTCGGTTATTTTCATCAGAGGAGCTGTTTGCAGTATTTAAGAGCTGAAATATCTGAGAGAGGAAACTCTTCCTCTCTCTGAGCTGAAATCACTGAAGACTGGACAGTGGGAGCAGACAGGGTGTGCCAGTGGATGGTGTGAGTGGGCAGAAGATGGCTGGACAGTGGCAGTGACCAGTGGGTGGTACCAGTGGCTGGTGTGAGCAGCAGCTTGAGTGACCAGTGGGTGGTGACGGCAGACAGTTGGTGTGAGGGACCTTTCCTACATACCCTGGGATTTTGTTGGGAACCCTGTTTTTCAGATCAGTATTGGTTTTCTATTGAGTTTATATGCCCTGTTATGCTGTATGGGGTTTGGGTGGAAATCTCTACGTGCATTGAATTTCCAAATCAGTGCCGATTTTGCCATTGTGTATTTACATTCTTTTCTATTACTATTAAAACTTTATATACTACACTCAGACTCATACTTGCAAGTGGGGAAGCATTACCCCTTTGGTTGCCCAGGGAATAGTGCATAATTTCCCAGAAAACTGGGTGGGGGCTTGAGCCAGTTGGTGTTGTAACATTATTTGGGAACCTCTAGAAACAGAACTTGGCCCTTGTTCTGCCATCTTTCCCTGGCAGAAGTGTTACACAAGTGTGAGAACAGTAGCCAGGGAACATTAGTCATTTTAATCACAGCATCACGCTGGGAGATCACATTCAACTGCTTGCTCCCCTCTCCAACCAATCTGTGACTTATTTGTGCCTAGGGTAACCATCTGACCAGTGGTTAAAGTTAGCCGGAATGCCCCAGGATGCCCCCTGGCTGCCTAACATGGCTGCCAGGGGAGAGCACAGCCATGATACAGGTTGAGGCTCCCAGCCTGACCCTGCTCTGAGCATGCTCAGAGCAGGCTCAGGCCAGGGTGAGAGTTTTAAAACTCCCAGGACCAGCCTGGGGCAGTTCCCTACTGGCTGGAAGACTCTGTCTTCCAGTTGGGTAGAGGCTGTCTCTGCTGGCTGTGCACAGCTGGCAGTGTTGCCTGTGCGTGGGAGAGATGGGAGCTGCCCCTCTGCTCAGTTTAGAGGTGCGCTGCTCAGGGGCTGGCCCTGAATTTCAGGGGGGACTGACACTCCCGGAGCCCCACAATAGCGATGCCTCTGGTTCAAACTTAATAAGTTTGAACTAAGGGCAGTTAGTTCGAATTAACAAAGTGAACTTATCTGAACTAACTTTAGTTTGAATTAGTCCACTTTGTTAATTTGAAATAATAAGTTTGAGTTTAGTTTGAACTAACCTCTAACTTGTTAGTCTGAATTTGTAAATTCGAACTAACTTTTCCTAATGCAGACATAGCCATAGAGTACACAAATACATGTGTGTGTATTTTATCCCCCTCCTCTCAAATAGCTGAATTGGCTTCTCTCAAACCTTCCATCTACCTATCACTTTTGAGAAGCACTTCTGAGAAAATCATCACCCTTTGGAAAGTCTGATAAAAAAAGAAATTTCACATGTTGTTTAGAAATACTTCCCCTCACCCACAATGCTGGAAGAAACCAAACATATTATGTTTCCTCCCAAAAGCCTTCCTTCTTCCTCCAGAGAGTTAGGAGATAGTAAAAAGAGAGACTTTGAATACAAAACCATTCTGTATGTCTAATATATCACCCCTACTTGTGAATGGTAATACATAGATGCACCTTCTCAGACAAAGTCTACACAGACAATTAACTAGGGCCTTGATCCTCTAAAGACTTCAGTGCATTCTTGACTTTATGCACTGCGAGTAATTTAATGGACTGTATTTTCGTAGGTGTAATTCCAAGCACATAGGTAAATCTGGGCAGAATTGAAACCTAGGTGTCCTATACACATGCCCATCATCTGGCAAAGGAATGCCTGTGCTACAAACTGTATCTTACAACTGACCTGAAAAAGATAAAACACCTGCAATTTTGTATTCATGTTTTGTCATTTACTACTACATGTCCCTTTTCTCCTTGCATTATGGTGCACAGAACATGAGGCTCCATCAAAGTCTACACACATTCAGAACAGATATTCCAGCTATGAAAGGGCTCTGTCTGCAATTATAGACTGAAAACCTGTACAAAGATATTTTGCTAGCAGTAGATTCACAGCCTGAATTCAGCTTCAGCCCATGCACAATTACTGCAGATTCAGAAGAAAACACATTTATCCTACTATAAGACTGCTGTCCTAGAATAGAAAATAATAAATTTCATAGATTCCAAGATGTGAAGGGACCACTCTGATTACCTAATCCAACCTCCCATAACACAAGTCAGAGAACTCAGCACAATACTTCCTGGAGTGGAGCTTTTAGAAAAACATCCAACTTTGATTTTAAAAAATTGCTAGTGATGGAGAACTCACCACAACCCTTGTTAAATTGTTCCAAGGGTTAATTACTTTCCTGCTTAAAAATTTAGACCTTATTTCCAGCCTGAATTTGGCTTACTGCAGTTTCCAGGCATTGGATTGTGTTAGACCTTTGTCTGCTAGACAGAAGAGTCTGTTATTAAATATTTGTTCTCTGTGTAGATTCTTACAGGCTGTGATCAATTCACTCCTTAGCCTTCTGTTCTTACCTCCACACAACCTGGTCCCCAGAAGACAGAGAGAACGTGGCAACCACACCATGTCTCATTTGAAACTCTAACTAGTCCTCAAGCTCTTCTCCAAACCAAGAGGTTGTAAAGCAACCACACCCTGTGGGTCACTCACTGCAAATGGTGTGAAACTCTTTTGGAAGATGCTCAATTCCTGCATGTTTCTCCTCCAATGACCAACAAAATTAGTCCTGCTACAAACAAGCTGAAGAAGTGAGTCTGACACTTATCTGTTGCAGTTGTTTAACTGTCAATTGAGAAATTCCTCTGAGACATAAGAATTCAGGGGACAAGGCTGTGTAGCTTAGAACAGCTCATGGTAACAAGATGAAATATTGCATTACTTTGTATGTTCTGCCACCTAGCAGAATGGGAGTGATAACCAACAGAAAAGAAACAAGGAGTGCCATGGCACTTTTTTCTCCCAAGAAAACTCATGTGACAAATAAACAAGGAGTTCTGTAGCACTTAAAGACTAACAAATTTATTTATTGCATGAGCTTTTGTGGGAGAAAAATCCCACCTTGTCAGACACTTTGAAGATGAGGGAAATTACAGAATGGGGGAAAATAAATGCAGGGAAGTGTAAATCATGGGAATAGGTCTTACACTTCCCTGTAATTTCCCTCCTCTTGAGGAAATGTTTTCTAAGTCAGCCATAAAAATGTTGACATATTGTGGGGCCATGTGGATACCCATAGCAGTGCCACTGACTTGAACATATAAATTATCTTCAAATCTGAAATGGTTGTGGGTGAGTACGAAGTCACAAAATTCAGCCACGAGGTGTGCCGTGGTATCACTTGGGATAAGTCTTCTAACAGTTTGTAATTCATCTGTGACAGTGTCACAGGAAGCATCCTCCCAGCCGGTCGGGACTCTGCCATGGTGGAGTTCCTCCCCTCCAGCCCAGGTCTCCATGCTACTGTGTAGGTAGCTCCTAAACCCAGTGTCAAGGGTCCAATCTCCTGCTCTGCCTGGGCTCCCCTGGGACCTCCCTCCAGGAGGGTCCCTGGAAGTCCCGATCAGAAGTGACTCTCAGCCAGTGTGGACTTCAGAGGGTTTATTCGCCATCCAGTTCACACAGCAGCTAAGGCAGTTGGTATCAGCTTCATCAGGCAGCATAGTAATAAAACCCCAGGTGGGCAGGTCCTGCCTCCTGGTCCATCATTCTCCTACAAGCTCCTTTCCCCCCTTGGTCCTTTTGTGATGCTGTCTGGGTCTACAGGACTTTTTTATGGTTATCCTTCATATTAATATTTCATATTTGCAATATTTCATGTGATATACTCTGTTTGGTATCAATAGAAAAGTTGTAATCTGCCAGGAATGATTATATGGTTTATATGTAGGTAGCATATCTGTAAAAGATGTTAGGAATGTATTTGGTTTTTTTTAAAATTTTATTCCAAGTTATTTGATTCCAAGCAATCCCAGACTGGGTGTTTGTGAAACTTTTGTCCTCTTAATGACCCAGTGATTTGGGGAACTCCCAGAAAGAAACCTGTTTGGCCAGTCACCTAGACTAGCCATGTGACTCAACTCCCATTTTGATTTGGCAAGGACTTTGAGAGCGTGGGAGAGCAAAAGGTGATAAAGGCAATAGCCTCCATCTCCATTTTTTCTTTAGTCTTCAGTCTGCCTGCAACCAACATCCTCCTCTGGAACTATTCTCCTCGGACTGAACAAAGGACTGAGGCCCACCCAGGTGCTGGGTGCACACCAGAGGAATGGGACTAATCTGCAAACTACAGATTCTTCAAGGATGTTCCTACTGTGGACTCTAAATCATTTGTATGTATGTGATTCACTTTGATGCTGTAACAGCTCTCATTTTGTTTCTCTTCTTTTTATATTAAACCTTTAGTTGTAGTTAGTAAAGGATTGGCTGGCAGCATGGTATTTTGGGTAAGATCCAAGCTGGTATTGTTCTGGGTGATGTGGCTGGCCCACTGGGGTCAGGAGAACCTATTTCTTAAAGAGACCTGGTGGCTAGAGGGTGTCCGTGATTCACTGTATTGATTTTATGGCCACCCCTCCCGGGCCATCACTTAGGTGTGAAAGGGGCAGATGGCCCCCTTGAACTTAACTAGATGGCCCCCTTGAATTTAACTGGATGGCCATTACCACCCTGAGTGCCCATTGTCTTTGCAGGGCTTGGTATAGGTGGGCTCTGACTGACTGCAAGGTCCTGCAGGGTATGACTCATACCACCATTGTTTTCTGCATTCCCTGTAATCAGGGAAAGGTGGGAAACACAGTTTAAAAACTGAGGTTCTGGGGTACTCAGGCAGGACGGTTCCGAACATCTCGCCTGGCCTAATCACCTAGACGCCGACCTCCTCTGCTCACGAGTTTCCCCCAGAGCGTATCCACAAGTTACCACTACGAGTATAACTCCCCCCGCATATGTGTCTCCTCCTTCTGCCTGTAATGCTGCTGCCGCTGCTGCTAATAGGAGTGGTAAGAGTCTGCCCTGCAGCCTTTCTTTAAAGATTAAAGTTGTCTTTCTTTTTTTTTTTTTTTTTGCTGCTCCTAAACTGTTTTCCCCAGCTTTACAGGCTCACATGTATCTTTTGCCTTTTCCTTTCCTTTCTTGCTGCTTCAATTTGTGTACTGTTAAGGAGCTCCCATATCTATAACTGTTTGCCGCTACTCTGTTTCATTCAGTGTATCTCCTTTTTCTGGGTTGTTTGAATTTGCTTTAAAAGTGTCATTGTGTTGCAACATTGTATAAGTTTAATTGGTAGCCCTAGTAGTATTAAGTTAGGTGATAAGAGTGTTTCCTTTAGTTTGTAGCCTTTAGAGTTGTTTGTCAAGTTGCTTTTGCCCTCGCCTCTGTAACTTCCCCAACTTGAATAAAACTCTTCCTTCTTAAACTTTACTTGTCTCCTCTTTATTTCTCTAACCCCCGCGTGTGCCCCAAGTTCACCGCTGTGCCCAGTTCCCTTTCCCACAGTCCCTCCTTCCCCTGCAACCCCCTTTTCGCCACTTCTCTGCTTCTCCTCCTTCCCCCCGACTTGCTGCTCCTCCATCTCACCCCCCCGCTCTAGCCCCCTGAAACCTTTTCTTTCCCGCTGCTTACCCACCTCTCCGCCATTGCTTCCCAACCCCTTTCCTCTTGCCTCCTCGCCTGCGGTCGCTGATACCCCCCAACTACCGCCTGCCTCCCACGGCTTTCCCACGACCCCTGCCCACTGCAGGGACTCATCGCTCCCCGCAGCCGCCGCCTGCTTCCCACAGCCACCCTGGCAGCCGTCCTAGCTCCTGCCGGTTTTCAGCCAGCCGCCGCCGGCTCTCCACCGTTTTTTGTGGCTGCCTGGCTCCCTCCGCTTCCCGCAGCTGCCCACCAGCCCTCCCAGTCCTCCACTGCTTTCTGCGGCTGCCCCGATCCCCCTCCCTTTCCTTTTCCTCCTCGCCACTGCCGACTTCTCTGTGGCTTGCCCACTGCTGCCGGTTCCCGCGCAACTCCCACCACATCCTGCGGCCCCCTCCCCTGTACCTCCCGCCACTTCTGCGGCCCCTTTCCTTGCCCCTTTTCCTTCCCTTCTTTTCTTTCCTCTTTTCTCTCTCCTTTCTTTCTGCCTTCGCCCTGCCCTAACCCCCACATGTGTCCCAACCCCAACCATCAACTCCCCACTTCCCCTGTTGCCCAAACCCCCAGGCGTGTCCCAACCCCTATTCCACCTCTGTCCTCCTGCCCTGACTCCCACGTGCCTCCTCCTCCCGCTGCCTCTAACCCCCTCCCACTTGCCTTCCTTCTTCTTGGGTCCCTGCTTCCCCGTTGCTTTCCTCTCCTCTTGGTCACTACTGCCTGCTAAGTTTGTAGTGTACCCCCCCACCTCCTTTTTTTCTTATATATTAGAACATCTTTTAGGTTACTGTGAGTAAGTTTATAGTTGTAAATTAGATTAGTTGAGAATCCCCATTACCCCCATACCTATCCCACTCCATAAAGTTTGGCACCCCACAATGCCTCACTGAAAACCACTGTGACAAGCACCACATATACACCCCACCACTCACCCCACTCCCATACCTGTTTTAATAAAGTTTACCCTGAATCTACCCTGTACCCCATGGGTGCAGTGATTGCCCCCCAAGATCCTCAAATTTCTGAACCTGCTGGCAGAGTCAGAGGGAACCATAGGAACTGATGTGCAGCAAGGGGGCTGTTTCTATTTTGTTATGCTTGGTGATGACCAGAGTGGGGAATCAGAAGCATGTTTTGTTACTGACTGGGAGACTGGGTTAAGTACCACCTATCAGTGGTTTAGGGGTTTGACCCCTGGTTTTTGCAGCTTGCCCTGATTTTGGCACATTCAGAGGGTTATCCCAGGGGGCTCAGGTCACACCTTTGGTCTCATTTCTGAGCTAGGAAAAACTCCACCCCTTGGTCCAACCATCCACAGCCTGTGCAATTGGGGGGGGGGCACTAGAGTCCCTGGAGCTGGCTTTGTTGATAGCACAAGGTCTAAGGAGGGAGTCCACATAGCCCGACAAGCCTGCTATAAGAGCGCCAATGCCTGAGATGATGGGGCATCTGATTTCAGGTAGTAGACAGAATATCCCTGGGTGGTGTGTCTGTCTTTTTTTGTTCCTCTGCTGTCTCAGGGAGTTTTCTGAGCAGGTCATGTAGCTCCTTTTGCTATTCTTCAGTGGGGTCAGAGAAGAGTGGTTTGTAGAACAGCATATTGGAGTTGTTTATAAGCCTCCTGATAGTAATCTGATTTATTCACAATGACAACTGCACCTCCTTAATACAGTAATGTCAGTTGTTTGAAGGTGGCAAAGGATTCAAATGAAACAAGGAGTCCTATGGCACTTAAAGACTAACAAATCTTTTGCATGAGTTTTTAGTGCTGATGATCCAAATCACCACTGAGTCCAGATCAAGTTTAAACAAACATCCAGCTTTATTTGCTCTGCTGCAGCAGGGGGCTGTGATCTGGGCAGAAGCAGCCACAATTTCTCCCCTTAGCTTAAGATCTTATATAGGCTTAGATGTTACATATGCAGCAGGGTATTAACATATCCACCCAGAGACAGTCAAGTTGCAACAAACTTGTAACAGAACATGTCAGGCAACACAGACCAGAACTTTCCCTTGTCAATCTCTGGTGGAATCCATTTTAGTTTGCAGTAAAATGCCCTTTTGATTTTACAGCAGCTTAGATATTACATTCAAGCTTGGTTTAGCATTCACATTGCTTTATAGTAATACTTAATTTCATACATCAGAACACATAATTAGATACAATAAAATCAAATACAAATTTAAAATCAGTATCTGATCACTTTAAGTTCACATACATCAATCAAACCCCTGATAGAATTTGGGGTCTGCAGGCTTGTGCAGTCCCTCTGGTGTATATCCAGTGTCTGGATGGGTTCAAGTTCTTTGTTTCACAGCTTCAGCTGTAGTTCAATAGATCCAGAGGTAGGTGACGGCCAGTGACTGAAGACAAGATGGCTGTGGTATAGCTGCCTTTTGCGTCCTTTGCCCTTTGCCAGCTGCTTGTGGCAATTTACAGGAGTCAGATGGAGTCCAGGGTCACATGAGCAAGTTCTGGTACCTCATCAGGTCTCTCCTCAGACCCATTCCACCTGAGTGTTTTCTTAACTAGGCCATTAAACTGGTTATGGCTACAGCCATCCAGGCTGGGGTATGGCCCAGAAACACAGCACAAGCTGGAATACAGACAAACATATCCATAACTTCCAGTACAGATGTGCCACATAGCCAGACAATCATTCGTAGCAAGTTAGAACCTTTCTATCAGTACCCGACAGCCATGTCTCATATGAATCGTCATAATCTCAACATACTGATGTCAAATATCATAAATGGTCCCCACAGTACAGCCAGCACCACAGTCTTTCAGTCAGTGTTTCCCAAGACAGTGTCTTGCTATGCCATGTGGCCCAGGAATGTCACTTCAGTATTTCCTGAGGTCCTTGCCACTGACACTTCCTCCATTTCCTGAGCTGCACCATTCTGCCCTGGAAACACACTGAACACAATGAAACACAAGACTGACGGATTCTTCCCCTCAGAGCAAGGATTACGATCTGCCTCTGGTTCTGCTCCAGCTGCCCCTCACGGCAAAGCCCCCACTCAGTTTATGCCAGTGTTTTGGAATCAAATGCAAAGAAAAGGAAACTGTCCTGGATATTGGCTTGTCCACCTCTAAAATATACATCACTGACATGCCTTCAGTTTTTTTCTTTGTTCTACAAATGTGTCAGTTAGCTCCTCAAGTGCACAACTAAACCTACAACTGTCTGATACCCAGGCGTGTTGCTGGCGCTGGGCACCCAGGGCATGTGCCCCGAATCCCAGCACCGGTGCCCCGGGTCTGGTGGCCCCCCCCGGTCTCCAACTCAATTGGGCCGGGGATCTGGGGCCCAGCCACCTGTGGCCACGGCAGCCCAGTCCCCAGCTGGGGATCAAGGGCTTGGCCGTGGAGGCCGCTCCCGTCCCTGGCAGGGGATCCAGGGCATGGCCACGGCAGCCCCATCCCCGGCTGGGGATCTGGGGCTCAGCCGTGGAGGCTGCTCCTGGCCCTGTCCCCAGCCGGGTATTCAGGGCGCAGCCACCCGCAGCCGTGGAGGCCGCTCCTGGCCCCGTCCCTGTCCCCAGACGGGCATCTGGGGCTTGGCCACCACTCCATCCCTGTCCCTGTCCCCAGCTGGGGATGCGAGGCCCAGCTGCCCACAGCACCTTCCTGCCCTGTCCCCGGCCAGGGGGCGGGGCCTGCGGCAAGGGGGCGGGGCCTGCGGCCACCACCTAGTTCTTTTCATTGACAGAGCTTTACAGAGGGCCTTTATCCCAGGGCAAGCCCTCCCTAGCACCCTGGATGGGGAAGCTGAAACGGGTGTGAGCAGATAGAGGGCCTCGGTGATCTTTCTAGTGCCAATATCCATACCAACAGATGGGCCTTTAGTTAAGGCAGTGTGGCCTGTCAGCCTCAGAGTCTATTCAGAGGCCAAATGTAACCTCCAAGGGTGGGCTAGAATTCATTCACTAGCCCCTCTCCAGTGAATAACAGAGAGAAACCCCTGGAGAAGGCAGCTGGAGAGCCAGAATTCAGTGCTAAAGGGACTCTCAGCAAAGATTGTTCAGAGTTCCCAACCAACATTAAGATACTACTGAGGACTGAATGGAAAGTAGCTGCAATCCTCTTTCTCTAGCTACAGGAATCTTCCAGAGGATGCCATGCAGTCCTTTCTTTCCTTTCTTCAACCAGCACCATGCAATCAGGTTACTGGTTATCCAGCTCTCTGTTCCACAGCAAGAAACTCCCCTGCAAAATGGCCCAAAGCAGGGAGAAAACATCCTGCAGTCCACACCTGGCTCAGCTCTGCTCACTCAATCACTGAGCAAAGGCACGCTGCAGCTCTCTGTGGTTGTTCCTCTTCTCAGGCATCTGACCCTAGCACAACAAAAGAAACTCATGAAGCATGCTCAATATGCTACCATGCCCATTTACCAGAAATTTCTGGTGTCTTGGCAGCTAATTTGCCTAGCAACAGTAACCCACCCTGACTAGGTCTCTTAAAGAAAGAGCCTGTTTTAGACATATGGGTTACACAAACACAGCCCTTGGATCACAGCAGCACAGCCTCATAGTCTATTCACAGTCCAAATACAGCCCTTGGGTCAGGGCAGCATGGCCTAGTAGCCACCAAGTCAATATGAAGCATCTCCTGGGGGATGCAAGTCCCAGGTAAGAGGACCCAGGCCCTCCTACTCCACTAGGCCCCAATCCAGGGCCCTATTGGTGCCAGGGCCATGGCACCCCATCAGCAGGGTCCAGACCAAAACACACTGACTGGTCCTCTACTTTACTCACAGCTCACCCTACAGGCCCACCTGGGATGCCTGCTGGTGGTGGCTCCCTGCAGCTCCTCATGTTGAGCTTGCTGCAGCAGACACCTAGGTGATAGCATCTGGATGCTTGTCATGGGGCAGATCTTCCAGCAGGGTCCCTCTGGAGTCAGAGGACCCAACAAGTTGTGGCTGATCCAGCTTCAGGTCAGGGGCTTCTAACACTCACCTTTCCTCTTCACTGGTCCACCCAGAGTGAGCTGAGCTGCAGCCTTTTATACCAGGACAGCAGCCTGAGCATGCCCAGCAGGACCTAAAGGGTGGGGCTTGCCCCTTCCATAGTCTAGTAGGAGCTGGTTTAGTGTGGGGTGTATGCTAGCCACCCCATCATTCCCATTTTACAGATGAGGAAACCAAGGCACAGAGCGGGACTGTGACCTGCTCAGGGTCATTCATCACACCAGTGGCAGAACTGGGAACAGGATTTGGCTCTCATGTGTCCCAGTCTGGTGTGCTTGCTACTGGGCCTCACTGCTTTACTACCTTTGTTTTGCTTTACTGTAGTAATACACGGCCCAGCTGTCCTGGAGTTTAAGAGTTGTGTGTCCCAAGAAGGAAGAGTTTAAAACTATATTTTGCAAATATTTTTGTCTTGCAGTCCTGTGGATACAATGGTTGACAGGATCTTTGATCCTCTTTACTGATTTGTCATTTTAATGAAAAATGATTTTTTAAAAAGACTTGTCATACTCACAACTGCCCGTCTTCCTTTGACTACTTACCCTTCTGTTTACAACAAAGGCTCTACACCAAAAAAATCACTGCAAGACTCACTGGCAGAGATAATATGACCCCAATGGTAAATGGGGTTTTAGATTCTCCTGGAATGCTGGCTCCTGCAAAACAGAATAATTATTGAGGTGGTGGTGACCCCAACGGTACCAACATAAACCTTCCCTCCTAGCCATCATTAGCCATCACTACAGTTTCTCGGCACAGCCAGACGTTCTACTGTAAGGATTAAGGGGATAAAAAGCACAGAAGGGGAATGAGAAGTGTATTTGCATAGGAGACGGATACATGGTGCCAGCTCTGGCGGGAACCAAAGAAATGCTAAGGGGAAGGGACACTAGCTGTCCAGGTGGGTCACATTAACAACAGCAGGTTGAGACATGGGAAGGGTCTTGCTCATCTCCAGGAGGCCAGTGGCAGACAGATTGATGGCCCAGCAATTAGGTAACCCAGAGCAAATTTCTGAATGGGACAGGGAAGAAGTTGGGCGAGGACGGGCAGCTGCAGCAGAGTGCACTGGAGAAAGATGATGTGTTCCAGGGGAAATTACTGCCAGACTGGACCACCAAAGTCACAGGATTCAGAAACACCCCTGGGCCTTCTTGAACCAGAGCTCTGGGGTGTCAGGCTCCAGGCAGGGCTGTCCTTAGGGGGGTGCAGGGCCCAGGGCAAATTGCAGCTCTCCCCCTCGCCCCCCGGCCTTGGGGGATGGGGCTGGCCAGCCCAGGGAAGGGGCAGACCCCTGCACTGCCCCCGCATGCCGAGGACCAGGCAAGTGGCCGAAAGGGCAGCCCGGTGCAGTGCTGCTGGTCCGCCCCCCGCCTCATGCGCTGCTCTGGGCTCCATGCTGGCGCAGCAGGGAGGGGGCGGGAGCAGCGTGACAGTTCCCCAAATTCTGTAGTAATCAAAACCTGGACGCCTTCTGGGGAGCCAGGAAGCTCAGTCAGAGGGGTTCAAACGGATCATTGTGTCTCTGACGTGTTTAGTCCACGTAGCCTGAACCAGCACATTTGTGGCCACTATTTTTAAGGGTCACCCTTACAAATAGAAAATGGAGCTGGAATACTGTGTTCCGGGGCTCATCATTTAAAACAGTGGGTCCCAGAACTCAGCATTCCAGCTCCATTTTCTATTTTTAGGGGCACCAGAATGCTGGGTCTATGTTTAGGGGGCCCAGCCTTCTGGGGCCCCTAAAAATAGAAAGCTGAGCCGGAACGCTGCGTTCTGGTGTTTTCCGGCAGGGCAGAGAGCGGGGAGGCATGTCAGCCATCCTGGCTCCCCTGTGCATGCGCAGGCTGCACTAGAGGCAGAAGCCTCAAAATGCAGCCAGGGGAGGGGGAAAATTAGGGGCAATTCTACCCTGCCCCAGTGCACCACCCTGTTTCCATTGGGGAGCCCCTAAGCCCACTTCCCAGCCCACCAACGGCCCTCCCACTTGTTGGCCAAGGTCCTGGTCTTGCCCCTTCCCTCCGCTCTCAGCACTGGAGCGCGATGCCCCACCAAGTGGCAGGATCCAGCCATGGGCTTGTCCCCACTGGCCTTTGGGCCATCTGTTCTGCTCCTGCCTGGGGCCTCCTGCTGGTCCATCTCCCCATCCCCTGCTGTGCTGGGGTGGCCCCAATCCTGTGACACTGGTGTGGATGGAGCTCTGCGCCTGCTGGGGCCCCCACATGGTCAGCAGGGAGTCGGGTGTGGAGGGGATATTGGGGGCTGGGGTTGGGTATTAGGGGCAGGGTGTGGATTTTGGGGGTGGGTATTGGGGACTGGGGGAATATTGGGGATGCGGGGGTTAAAGTAAGGGGGAATGCCCCTGAATGCAGTGCTGGGGCCCACAGATTTGAGGGGGCAGCATTCCAGGGCCCCTAAAAATAGAAAAATCAAGTGTAAAGCATGTTCTACCCTGTCCTGGCTGTTGGCAGGTCCTACACCCCACCACTGATAATTGCAATACTTATTGTGTTATGTAGTATTTGCTAGTTTGTGACAATAATTGATATAGGTATAAACGCCATATAAAATTATAAATATTTTTATGGAGCAATAACGGATGCATGTGGTACTGAGAAGTGGTTGTAAATGCCTACCTGGGTTGGGACCCACACAGGCATGAAGGGGGCCCAGACAATACGGGAAGGGGGCTGACCAAATTATATTTTAACCCCTGATGCTAAGGGGCCTGTGATGTTCTTCCCTGAAAGAATGAAATCACATCATGGTTGCTAAAGGAACATGGCTGACTTACCTGAACTAATTTTCTGCTTCAGGACAACAGTTTGGCTAGTTTGGATAACGTTCTCATATAAATTAGGGTGACACGAGAGCTTCCCAAAGTCAGTCAGGGTCACATTTTTCAGTCGCAGAGACACGTTGCCACTGAGAATGTCCTCAGAGCAGAACCCGGTTCTCCCCTTAAATCTTTCATCCTGATATTCTGGGTGGCTCTGGCCATGGTAGAAGCTGTGCACAACCCTCGTAATATTCTCTGACTTCTGCCAGTTAACTGTAGCACTCGAAAGATTGATGTTGCCTTCATGTTGGACAAAGCAGGGCAAGCACACATCTTCCCCTACAGCTGCTTCAATTATGACAGGGTCGCTAGCTGAAAGAGCTAAGAAGAAGACAGCATTACTCCAAGTCAGCAGAACCAATTTCTATTATCGCTGTCTGGTAATACAGCCCCTACAGACATAGATGTTGGGATAACACTCTAATTCTAAAGTCAGTTCAAGAACAAAATGCTCAGGAAGGGTCAAACTGTCTCAGAGCATGACTCCCGGCCCCACTGCAAGCCTCCAAAACAGGTCCATTAAGGAGAGAGGCTCTCGTGTTTTCACCGTCATGTTGTCCACCATGCTGTAGACTGCACACACCAATGCTCAGTGCCCACGATTGCCAAGACTCAAATGTCCCCCAGTTCCATCACACTTGCATGTTGAGGGAAAACCCCAGATGCCTGTCTGGCAGCAAATCCACTCGTCACACCTTCTGTGCTTATTGCTACTTGAGATCATTGCTCCTAATTCTGTCCTCTGCCACCACTGAGAACAGCCCAGCTCCATCCTCCCTGGACCCTCCGCCAGGTAGCTGAAGGCTGCTGTCAAATCCCCCCTCACTCTTCTCTTCAGCAGACTAAATAAGCCCAGTTCCCTCAGCCTCTCCTCATAAGTCATGTGCTCCAGCCCCCTAGTCATGTCCATTGCCCTCCACTGAACTCTCCAATTTCTCCATATCCTTTCTGTGGAGGGGGACACAAAATTGGACAGAGTACTCCAGATGTGGCCACCCCAGTAGAGGGGAGCAATTGTATCCCTCCATCTGCTGGCAACACTCCTACTAATGCAGTTCCTAACTCCTTTGCAGACTATCCGCAGCGGTGGCCTTGACATACGAGCCCAATTTGCTCCACAGCCGTTTAGCAGCTGACAGCAGAACACTGGTGTCCAGGAATCCTGGCTTCTCTCACTAGCACCGGGACAGGCGTGCGGCCACAGAGACTAACCCAGCTCCAGTTCTCCACTCCAAAAGAGGGCAGTATGCAGTGGATAAGATGGGGGTTTGTCATGCCAGAGCTGTAGGTGGATGTCTGCTGTGAACTCATGTCTAGATTTTTTTAAGTAAGCGTTGGTGTGCTGGGAGTCTTCAGAAGCTGCACCTGGAGAAGGAGCTTCTGTCCCTCCAGTACTGCCCCTGGATGCTCGTTTCCTGGATGCTGCCCAGCCTAAGCCAGAGATCTGGGGCACCAGTGTTGGGACCCGGGGCATGTGCCCCGGGGTGCCCAACGCCAGCAACACCACTGCAGAAAGCTGAGCAAGAGCATAGGACCAGCTACAGGAGCAGCTGACCTCCTTGATGGGGGCCTACCCTTGTGGCAATGAAACCTACCTGCACAGAGCTGCTCACCAGTTGCCACCACTGTGTCATGGAGGCAAGGCAAGGATACTGAGGACGAGTATTTTAAAAGCTATGGAGATGTCAGGGGAAAGCATTTGACTATTTCCAGTCAGGCAATAAGGGCACAGGTAGTTCAGCTCACCTAACAGACAGACAATGCAAACCATAAGTGACAGCCAGATCTTCCTCTGTGTGGTCATTGTCTTGTTGGATTGAAGATCCTCTTGCAACCTATTTGTAAAAAAAATAAAATGTACACACACACACGATCTGCAGGAATGTTGTACGAAAAGGCCCACCTATCCTTATTTGCCCTGGCAAGCTGATCCCCTTAGCAGTAAAGGTCTGCTCAGCCTACCTGGCTCATTTTACAGGATAATTTCTCAGTCACATTGTGGCAGGGCCTGGAGACCTTACTGCACTAGGTGCTGTACACATACGTGAAAAGACACACCCGTTGGGGCCAGGGACCATCTACATAGCAGGCAGTAATTACCCTCCCAGCCTGGGTAGACAATTGCCACAAGAAAGGCTCAAGAGTGCTGGTGGTAACAAGCAGGGTGACGCTTGCAGCTCCAGAAGGGACTCACATGCCCACCTGAGCTGGGACACAGAGGTCAGACGGTCTTGGAGCCCCCACATATGGCAACTCTTTTTACTACATTAGTTCAAGTGCTGTTGCATGCCTCCGCCTACTGAAGGAGGGAGGCTGTCTACCAGGTATTTGGGTCACACCCCCCTCCACATTCCTCTGCAACCTGTTGGCAATCTCTGGTCTAAACCATCAGCAATAGGTGGTTATCCTTCTGAAAACCTCCAGTGAAGGAGCTTCCGTGGCTGCCTGGTCCATTTCCTGCCTGATTTGACAGCTCGGAGGAGATTTAATCCCAGTCTGCCGTGCTGTCCTTTGATGGGAGCCTCTGAAGTGTTTGAAGGCCACTGTCATTTTCCCCCTTCAATCTCCTCTTTCCCAAACTCTGATGGTCTCTCCCACACGCCTCCCCACATTTTTATTGCTAGTAAGCCAGAAAAGCCACCATCCAGTCCTGGGTTTAATTTGAAAAAGGTGCTAGAACAGCCCTGATCCCTTGATGGGAACCAGATGTCCTGTGGGAGAAGTCGGGGCTGTGGACATGGGCAGTTTTCTATGGAGGCGCCTCAGCATTGTGACTGATCCTGTGACTGTTCTGATGAATAGCAACATCTGGCCACCCTCAGCCCACCCCAGCCTTGGAAGTTGGGTGAGTCCAGAACAGGAGCAGGGCGCATGGAAACCCCAAAGTGTAGCAGAGGAATGGGGCGGGGGGACATGTCTCCCTCTGCTCTGACTCCCCCCCTGAGCTTTGCTCTGGGTGTGCCGGAGCAGCTCAATAGAGCTACTCTATTAAAGGGCAGCTTTTCAAATCAAATCAAATCATAGGGCTGGAAGGGACCTCGTGAGATCATTGAGTCCAACCCCCTGGGAATTGAACCCAGGACCTGCTGCATGTTAAGCAGAGGTGCTAGCCACTACACTATTTGCAGGGCTCTTGGGGCACCCGCTCAAAGTGCCACTAATGGCAAGGGGCGCGGTCCGATCGGAACGAGCCCCAGGTGACAAAACAGAGCGTTATGGCTCTGACCCCCACATTCCTACCTCCTCAGTTGTGTATCGGAGCTTGGGGGGTCCCAATTCTGCCCCCAAACTTGCTTCTGATTCCTGGTGCAGCCTCCCAGACAATGGGAGCGGGACAACAAAGAGAACCAGCATGATGGAGACTGGCACGCTAGCCAGATGGTTTGTGTGGGAGGCTCCAGGATCCCTAACGCTGTGATGTTAATCCTGCCCCGCTTTGGCTGGTCTCTGCTGGGGAGGGGAGAAAAGCAGATGGTGAATCACATCTGGAGGTTTTACACAAGGGGCCGGGTAGTCACTGCCTCCATCGAAGCCCCACGGTGTTACCAGGAGGTGATGGGGAGGGCTGGGTCCCCTGCCAGCTCCACACTGGGGCCCCCAACTATGCCTCGGAGCCAGCGGCGCCTGGTTGGGGGCCCCCAATCCTGCTTCTGATCCCCGACAGGCTCCGGGGGGGGCTTCCGTCCCATGGCCCCCTGAAGAGACCCCCCCGCAGCAACTAAGGAGAGAAGGGGGGCCTAGCTCCTGCACAGGGGAGCCCCCCAGCCCCGCCCAGGCCAGTTCTCACCCCCAGCAGCTGCCCCGTGAGTCCTGCCCCCGCCCTGCACCACTCCCGGCACGCACTTACCACGGGCTGGGCTGGCTGCCAGCTGGCTCTGTCCTCCCCAGTCTGACTTTTCCTCCTCGCCCCACCCCGGCCGGCCAGCCCCGTCTCCTGCCTGGTCCCAACCAATGGAGACTCGCCTGACCTGCTGCGCTCTATAGAACTGGACAGGTCAGGGCTCTGGGGTGGGGTCCAATGTTCCCTCTAACAGCCACTGGCAGCTGAGCAACTCCTGTTGCTTGCTACGCAGGGCCCCCCACCCCCCAAGCGGACCCGATCCTGGCGGCCCCCCGCCCCCCTCGCCTGCTTACTGTGCATGGCCCTGCCACAGCTCCTGGGCCAGAGAAGCACTAACGGAGCATGCTCAGATATTCTGGGCATGCTCTGTTAGAGCTTCTCTGGGCGGGAGTTTTCAAAACTTCCAGCCGCAGAGGAGCTCTATGCAGGGACTCTGGCTGCTGGCCATGCACGGCTGGCAGCCTTCCCTGCGCGGGGGGTGGGGTGGAGGAGGCGCTGTGGTGGGCTGCGCAGCCGCGCACCTTAGAGGGAACATTGGCTGGGGTCCCCTTGTAGACAGTTTGAAAAGCTTATATAAAATTCTTAAGGGTTAATAACTGTTAGTATTGTAATGGGTAAACCAAGTTTGTATAACTCAATCTAACCTACTATTACAACAAAATGGAGTTCTTAGTAAAACAAAATGGAAGCCACTCTTTTGAGTGACAGAGAAGCTTCTAGGGTTTAAAGAAACTTCTAGTTATTATGATTGACAGTTGATGTTACTTATTTGTTGCAAATCTGTTGTATCTGGGCAGTTATGTTAATCACCTATGAATATGTCATAGTGTCAGCCTTGTATAGGAGCCAATAAGAACATGTACGTAAATATTGGTTTTGTAAAAGGACCAATGAGAACTCATGTAAATGCATAAATACTGCCTATTTCTGTTAATCAGAGTCTCACTGCTTTGGACACAGGTGACCCTTTTGTGATCACAAAAGAGAATAAAGGCTCTTTTTCACTGTTGGTGCAGTGTTTGGCTCTATTGGCACCAAGACAGATCCTGGGACCCCCAAATTGGGGTAACACCCTGACCCCCCACTGCTAAACAGCACAGCTGCACCCCAGCACTGGCAACTGGAGGGGATGAGGTCCCCAGTATTCCCCATTGCAAAATAGTAACCCCTCCTCATCCTCTGCTGGGTGTCAGCCAGGCGCTGAGGAAGGAGGAATCCTTAAAAAGTTGCCCATCTCCTGTTCCCTGAGCTAAACATGTCACCTCCCAAAAGTCCCTCTCTCCCAGCACATGCTCTCCATGCAGACTTTGTGGGGCAGGGCAGGCCAGGCCATTGGGGCCATGTCCCCTGGAGCTACACTGAAGGGACAGGGACAGGAGGACCCCCAGCCTCTAGCCTGGTAGCACACCACCCAGGACAGTACCACAGCCCATGGTTTGGGAACCGCTGCTCTAAAAGCTGGGCCTTAGGAATTGCTGTGGAGCTGTTCTCTGGCCTGAGTCATACAGGAAACCAGACTAGAGGATCACCATGGGCCCTGCTGGCTTTGCACGCTATGAATCTCGTGGCAGGCAGCAAAAAGTCTTGATTCATTTCCAAGGTCCAGAGTGGGAGACAGCGTGATAGAAACTAAAGCAACAAATAGGAAATTTGAATGCAAGGGGACTGGAGTGACTGAAGAGAACAGAGGAGTGGTAGGTCTTTAACTAGATGTTACATCAGGGTTTGTGGGATGGGGCCTTGTGGTTTCCCACCATGCTGTGGAGCATCAAGATTGCACCGTAAATCTGGGTTTACAGATGCAGGCTCTCACAGCCCTGCTGTCTCATCTATAATACAGTGCACAGACCACCTGACTCACATCTTTCACTTGACCTGCATCCATGCTGCAAAATGACAGAGCTTGGCCCCAAGTCACAGCAGGATTCGAGTGTGGACCCCCACCAGCAAGGCATAGGGCTCAAACCTGAGACAGGCTGGTCAGGTGCACAGTGGAGAGGCCCTGGAGTGTAAATCCACGCTGCAAAAAGAAACCAGTGACAAGTTCCAGAAAGGTAGCCGTGTTAGTCTAGTTCAGCAAAACAAATAAGGAGTCCTGTGGCACTTTAAAGACTAACCAATTTATTTATCTGACAAAGTGGGATTTTTCTCCCACAAAAGTTCATATGATAAATAAATTGGTTAGTCTTTAAAACTGCCACAAGACTGCTTGTTTGTCTTGCAGCAATGAGTTTCAAAGCTTGGGGCAATTGATTCTGGCTTGTGCTCTGGCACTAAAACTAGCCGTGTAGACGTTCCTGTTCCAGCTGGAGCCCCAGCTCTGAGACCCAACAGGGGTGGAGGGAGTCCTGAGCTCACACAGGAACTCTACAGTGCTATTTTTAGCTCCATAGTACCTGAGCCAGTCAGTTGTCCTGGGCTCTGAGACGTTTGTTGGCAGTGGAGACCTAGCCTGAGGGACCTTGTGGTGGAGCTTCAGGAAATTAATGACTGAGGCAGGAGTGGTGCACAGGATCCTGAGTGAGATGTTTACACTGGGGACAACCGCACCCTAGCTGGGAACATTCACCTGAGTTGTTTTTTCCTCAAAAAAAAAAAAAAAAATCTGGAGAGTGGCTGCACTTACAGAAATACCACAGGCACAGACAAGGGGATCTAGGCACAAGCAGTGGCTAATCGGTATTTGGCCTTCCACTGGTTAGAACATTTAAACTTTCTCCACTCGCACTTTCCTCAGTAAAACGTTTGTCATTAGGGATGTGAAAAAACATACTCCTGACTGATCTTAGTTTCACTGACAGATGCGCCGGTATGGACAGCACTCTCCGGGTGGGAGGTGCTCGTCTGCTGACATAGACACCATGGCTCATTGAAGCAGTTTATATGAATGTGCAAGCTCTCTGCCCCTGATGCAAACAATGCATTTGCAAAAAATATTGCCAAAAAATGCAAACACAGCTGCAAAAATGGGTTAGACAACTAAGCCGATGTAACACTGAAGCTTTGGGAAGGGTTTCGAAGGTCCTGCATAAAATAATCGATGCTTGGCAGAATAAATATTTATCAGTTAAAAAAACTGATACAGCAAAAACCAAGTGACTCTATCACACAGTGAAATCTTTTCCGAGCTTTAGAGGTGAAGTGTCAACATGTTGCAAAATGTGTCATGGCAAATAGGTCTATGACAAGTTCCACTCTCAGGGAAGGACAAGAGCAATATGTTTATTTTGATGCATTTAGTAGTTTATTTTCATCACTCTTACAGTGACCACTTTAAACAAGATTATAAATATCTGACCATCACCACCCTCTCTCTGGCTATGTCTACATTGTGAAAGCTAAGTCGACTTTATTAAGTCGACTTTAAGTAGACCTTAAGTCGACTTACTGAGTCCACACTACATTGAAGCAACTTTATAAAGTCAAATTTAAATGGGTGTCCTGGCTTAATTCGACTTAAGGCATGTGGACTCACTAAGTCGACTTAATAAAGTCAACTTAGTGCAGTGGGGCCACTAAGTCAACTTTATTAAGTCGACTTAATAAAGTCAACTTTATAAGTGAACCTTATAAAGTTGACTTTACTGGACCCTAAAGTCAACTTTATTGCCCTGCAGTGTAGACAGGGCTCTGTTTAAGTCGACTTAAGGGCCCTTAAGTTGACTTAAACACATAGTGTAGACGTACCCGCTGCCCCCTCAGTCCCAAGTAAAATGCTGTGTGTTTGAGGGTTAGCTCAGATCTTAGCCTACACTTGCACTTTCTTCCTCCATTCCCCAGCTCAGGGCTTGTGCTCTACTTCCTTGCTGGGGAAGTAACTTGCTCTACAAGTTGAAGTTCAGTCACTGAGGTCTCCCAGCGTCTTCTTTGGATTTTCCGCTGATAGGGATTCCTCCCATCCCCGAGAGTCTAGCACAGGGGTTGGCAACCCAAAAGATAAGAAGAGCCACTTTTTAAAATTCCTTCAATAATCAAGTGGTTTGAGAGCCACGAGGGGTATTGCCTGCTAGTTAAAAAACTGAATAGCAGAACAGAGTTGCATATTGATTTTTAATAACAAAAAATATCTGCTTATGTGACAAAGAATTTACATATACATTTTAACAATATATGATGTGTTTTAATGACAGTTTGCTTTTTAAAACATACAGCTTTTAGATCTTTACAGAAAACTAATTGGCTGATGACACATTGCAGAATGAAGGCTTTGTAGAAGTTAATCATCACTTAGATGTTACTTTTAGTTAACATTTAGCAATGACAGTGAGCTCTAATTCTTGGGAGGGAACAGGGGAGAAGAGAGGAAGAACAACTGCCTTCAGTACTGGAAAAAATACAAAATGTCATGGTCATACACACAAAGTACTCATTTCATTTTAGCTTTATCAAGGTAAGTCTCACTTTAATATTCAGTGTTATATACACTGATTTTCAAAGAAACTTGAGGGCCTTCTCAAACCAAAAGTAATTAAACTGTATTACTTATTAGATATAAAGAGGTCTTTGGGTACACAGAGAACTGAAACAAAGCATTTGGCAATAACACCAGTGTTTTGTCTCTGCCTTGGCCCAAAAGCAGATGTGTGAGCCAGGCCTCCTGGGATAACCTTCTGAATGTGCCAAAATCAGGGCAAGCTGTAAAATCAGGGACCAAACCCCCAAACCACCAACAGGTGGTACTTAAACCAGTCTCCCAGTCAGCAACAAAACATGCTTCTGATTCCCCACTTTGGTCATCACCAAGCATAACAAAATAGAAACAGCCTCCTTACTGCACATCAGATCCTATGGTCCCCTCTAGCCACTGGGTCTCTTGAAGAAATAGGTTCTCCTGAGCCCAAAGGGCCAACCGCATCACTCAGAACAATATAGGCTTAGATCTTACCCAAAATACCATGTTGCCAGCCAATCCTTTAATAACTACAGCTAAAGTAGTAATATAAAAGGAAAAACAAACAAGACATGAGAGATGTTAAGGGATCAGAGTGAATCACATACATACACATGGTTTAGAGTCCATAGAAAACAAATCCTTGGCGGTCCTGTAGTTTGCAGGTTAGTTCTGCTCCTCTGGTGTGCACCCAGCAGCAGCAGCAGCAGCTGGGTGGGTCTCAGTCCTTTGTTCAGTCCCAGAGGAGAGTGTTGGTTGCAGACAGACTGAAGACGTAAAGACAAAATGGAGATGGAGCCACAGTCTTTTATCACCTTCGGCTGCCTCATGCTCTCAGAGTCCCTACCAAATCAACATGGAGTTGAGTCATCTCGTCAGCCTGGGTAACTGGCCAAATAGGTTTTTTTTTCTGGGGCCCTCTGCAGCTGGGAGGGGGCCATCAAGAGGAACAATAGTTGTGCAGACACCCAGTCTGGGATTGCCTTAGCTCAAACAACTTGGAACACACATAAAAAAAAAAAAGTCTAATACAGGCTTGATACCTACATAGAAACCATATCTGCATTCTTAGCAGATTACAGCTTTTCTATTGACGCCAAACATGGTATATCACATATGGATCATTGCAACTATGAGATATTAATATGAAAGGTAACTGTAACCATTCCCCTAGACCCAGCCAGCCTCACAAGAGGTACAAGAGAGAGATGTCAGCAACACATCAGGACACAGATATGGGGTAACCTGCTCAAACAACCTCCAACAGGTACAATTTGGATCAATCCTTGAAGCATGGTAGTTGAATATCCATCCCCTCTTTAAGGGTGGGTTACCTACCAGTAACTGTCCTTCTTTGAGATGGGCTGCTCGGATTCATTCAGAAATAGGTGTACGTGCCACAACGCACAATTGGCCGGTACTTCTTTTGCCCTAGCCTATCAGCAAGGGGCAGGTGGCCACCGCCCCCCTCACCACCCTGTGGCTATATATGTGGCCGCCGCCCAGCCCTTCCTCAGTCCTTAAAAGTCTCCAACTCCGAGTTGTGAGGATGGTGGGAGGGTTGTGAATGAATCTGAGCAGCCCGTCTCGAAGGAGGACAGCTACTGGTAAGTAATGCACCATTCTTCTTCGAGCGCTGCTCGGATACATTCAGAAATAGGTGACTGCTAGCCGTGCTGATGGATGGTGGGTGGAATTGGCTCTTTCCCGCCTTCACCGCAGTGACTCCTGTAAGGGTCAGTGACCCGGGCCACGAAAAAGGTCCAACGGAAGGACCCTGGGTATTGTTGTAAGGACCGAGGCCCAGGTAAGGGGAAGACTGTAAAGAAGAACAGTCTAACCTAAGAGGATCATGGGAGCCTCTTTAGTATTTGAAAGCTGCTATCACATCCCACCTTTAATCTCCTGTTTCCCAAATTCTCCCAGACCAGTCATCTCCACACATTTTTACTGATACTAAAGTAGACAGCCAGCCAGCCAGCCAGCACTGGGTGCCCACAGCCAACTTTGAAACAGATGTTAAAAAATGTGCCCCGAGGAGCCACCAGCTCTCTCCAGCTCGAACCAGAGACCAGAGATGTCAAGACATCTACTGTCAATATGGCGGGGGGCGCTGATGGATAGGGAAGAAAAGCAGCCAGGAGCCGTAACCACATCCTAGGTGACCAGATAGCAAATGCGACAAACTGGGAAGAGGGCGAGGCTCACAGGTACCTATGTAAGGAAATGCCCCAAATGTTGGGAGTGTCCCATCAAATCACAGCATCCGACCACAACCTGCAGAAAGTTTCACAATCCCCGGAACAGGAGCGTTCATGGTGTTGAACATTAATAACTCATTTAATCAGGTTAAAGCAAGATACCCGTTTATTGTTCTGCAGCTGCCGGAGAGCCAATTAATCAATAGGTACAGCAAGGTGGTCTCCTAATGATCAAGTGAACTCTGATCACAGGCCAAATTCCAGCAGTATTTGTAGGATAATATAGGCTATTAGCACACAATACATCTGTTCATTAATTGACCTTAATTGACTATATTATTTGGCTTCAAAAAGATTTACGAAACAGCTGGGTCAAGGTAACAGCAAATCAGCTGGTTTCCCAAAACAGTCTTTCTTTCACGCCAACATTATTACAGATTGATGACCTTCAGTTATCAGTTTCAACCAGTCAATTTAGTTTCCCAGCCATCTGCTTTCTCTTCTCATCTTTCCTTTCAGCACAATAAAAAAAAAAACTTCCTTGCCTATATTCTCTTGGCCAAAGTTTAAGGCCTATGGGGCCTAAAGCTGCCTTTACAAAAGTTTTGCTTACATACATAATGTTTTTCCTCCACAATGGCCACTCGCATGGAAATCCAGCATGTCAACAAAGGAGAGGGACAGGATGGGGAGGGGTGTCTCCCTCTCCCCATACTGGAGACCCCCCAACACTGCTACTGCCTGGGCTGTGTATGGGGACCCCCTCCCCGGTATGTGGGGCAGGGGGCGCCCTCCCTCTGAGACAAGAGGCCAGCAGGCCCCCCCCCCGAAGGTAGCAAGTGGGGGAGGGACCAGCTCCTCACCACTGCGGGGAGAGCACAGCTGGAGATCTACCTGCTAAGGGGGGTGCATCCCCAGACAGGGGACCCCCCCAGCTCAGTGTGGGGCAGCAGCACACAAAGATCTGGGACCCAGGGGCCAAGCCTGCATTTGCACACACCCTACCCCCATGCAGGACAGGGGGCTCCTGCCACTCCCCAACCCCCAGCTGCCCTGGGAAGGCGGGGCTGTGTCTGCGGGGCGAGGGCTGGAGACCTGGGGGTGTCAATGCAACAGGCTGAGCTCTGGGGGGCACCCCCGCCTTACCCTGTGCGCGATGCCTGCCTCACAGTCTCCCCCGTTCTGGGATCTGGCTCTGTCTCTGCTCCCATGCTCCGTGTAAACGGGAGTGAAAAGTTGCGGAGCATCCCAGTCTTTTTTACTTTCCTTTGAGGGGAAGGGGGGGAATGGAGACCTCCAAGCTTTCCCCACAACTCCTGCCCCTCACCCGCCCTTTAAATACCCCAGGCCCCACCTCTGTCAGCATGGGTGCAATGAGGGGCTCCAGGAGCCGGGGCTGTGCCCCTCAGGGACCGGGCAGTCTGCCATGCCCCCCCTCCATAGTGATACAGTTCCCACTGGGGTACCCCCGAGACGTACTGTGCCTCATATGGTGTGTGAGAGCAAGCCAGGAGTCTGGTGACACTTCAACTTGTTTCTTTCTGGCTGGAGCTTTCCTGGGAGAAAATCTTGCATGGTGGGTTAGTGGATAGCAAGGCACAGGAAGGAGGCCAGGGAAGTAGGAAAAGAAGGCCATAGGAGGACACATGGAGAAAATGTAGTATTGATGTAACTGGCCTTACCATATTATGTCATGGAAATGGGTAATGATTAATGACAGCAGCCTTAAAACTGCCCAAAGTCATGTGCTAAATTAGTTTAAAATAAAAAACAAACAAACAAAATGTTTTCTTTGACTGAAAACTGGATTGTTCCAGCCCCAGCTGTATCAGAGACAGTGAACAGAACACGTAACCTCAAGTGGTGCATCCCTGTCACCTGGTCCTCGAGACACTTCAGAGCATAATTTTGCATCCCTCCCCCTCCGAGCTTACAGCAGGACCTATTATTCATGAATGTAGCTAGTTCTTTCCTGAACCCTCTCAATAAATATGAAATGGACATTTTGTTTCTGGTGTGTGCTAGTCCAGCTTTGGCTGTTTTACTTTTTTCTCCTGCACTGAAGAATCGTGCAAGATTATGGTTGGAAGGGGGTGGAGAAACTCATCTAGTGCAAGCCCCTGCTCAAAGCAGGACAAACCCCAGTTAAACTAGAGCCTTTTATTAAACACTTCTTTCCCATTTAGATACTTTGACTAGGATCAAGTCACCTTTTAACCTGCTCTTTAAGCAAAACAGATTAAGCTCCTCTGATCTATGGCTATAAGGCAGGTTTTCTCATCCAATCAATGCTGAGACATGTTGAACTAAATTGTAAACCCTGCATCTGATGAAAACCACACACCAAAAATACACACCAAACCCAAACTGTGAAATACAAGACTGCAGCAATGCCCCTAATGCCAGGGAAGGACAAGGGAGAGCAACATGCACTGAGCGTCGTTGAAGAGCAGCAGCTCCTCAAACAAGCAGCAGCCGGCACATTTCCAGACTTAGAGAAGGCTGAACAATTTAATACACAGTGACAATCTAGGGCAGTAGCTCCCAACCTTTTCTCTGCTGTGCCAGACCTTGAGACCTTCACATTTTTCAAGGCACACCAATATTAAAAAATGTATGATATTCTAATTAACTTAAATTACTTATGAATATTCACAAACCAGGCACAGTGTTTCAGAAATGCTGCTATGTGGGGTAGCAGAGCAGGGGTGGCACAACACAGAAGGTCAGGAGTCGTGTGCAGTGGCAGGAGTGAGTGTGGGGAGCTGAGCAGGGCAGGGGTGGCAAAAGAGGACAAGGGCAGCCATGTGGGGAACAGCACAAGGGTGGCAAGAGAGGAGAGGAAGGGAGAACAGGAGTGGCTTTGTGGGGGAACGGGGGAACCTGGGGAGTGGGAAGGTAGGGCAGGGGAGCATGGCACAGCACCCACTTCCCCCTTCTCCACAGTGGCTCCCTGCCACCCAGGGCAAATCCTCACCCCACTGCTGCCCCCTCCCACCTCAGTGGGTCCTGTTCTCCCCTCCCTCAGCGTCCTTCTTCTTGTGATGGACCCTCCAGCCCCCAGCTACACCCCCTCACAGCCACCCCACCCCACAACTACCCATACCCCCAAGCAACCAGCCACACACCCTCTGCTACACACACACACCCCTGCCCCACACAACCCCCCCCCAAGCCCTTACCTGGGCTGTTTGCAGGCTGCTGACACAAGCTGCTCTGCCCTGCAGGGGGAGATTCGCACTCTCCCAGCCTCTCCCAGCTCTCTGCTGGCTGGGCTTAAGGTGGAGCCACCTGAACGGTGCATTTGGGCTGCTCCTGCTATTTTTTGGGGGACCCCTGGAACTCCCCGTTCTGGTGCCTTCCTCTATTTTTAGGAGGCCAGAATGCTGCCTGCCTAAAAATAGGGGGCCCCGGAACTGTGCTCCAGTGCCTTCCCCCTTACTTTAACCCCTGCCTTTGCCCAGCCCTGCACAGCCCACGTGGCTGGGCTGAGCAGGGAGGGAACTTTAACTCCAGCTCTTGGGGATGCTCGCAGCACACTTTGGGTGTTCCCGCAGCACACCAGTGTGCCCTGCACACTGGTTGGGAACCACTGGTCTAGGAATTTTGGATAACAGCAGCAAACAAGATTTACTCCTCTCCCCTTCCAGGTAACTGACTTGTAACCCAGACACACCTCTGTGCACTCAGCTGGCTCAGGGATGTGGGGAGTCAGGGTTAGTGACAGGTTTCTGTACATTTCAAGCCATCTTCTCAATCCCTGGATCAGCTGGATTGTAGGTCGCAGTGTGGTGAGGACAGCAATGTCCAGGGAGCAGATTGGTGCCTGTTCTGCAGTCGCATGGGACAGGAGATGGAGTGGGCACAGCCTGCATTTTGCATCTACCCTCCATTGCACCATCTAGCACCGCTGTGCCAGCGTGCTGGGAAATTACTTGCGCCAGGTACAGATGCACCATGGGATACTTCTGCCCAGAGCAGCAATTACAGTCAGCTCTGGGTCTGCTCCAGCTGCCCATCAGACCAGGCTCCTGGAAAAGCCACCACATAGCTGATGGCAGTGTTTGGAATCACAGTCCAAGAGGCAGAGGATTTGATGGTGAAGAGAAGGAAGCTGCCTTGGATATTGGCTTATCTTGCTCTAGAATACATCATTGCTGAAATACTCTTTGGCTGTCTCTCTCTTTGCTTCGCAAATGTGTTATTTAGCCCCTCAAGTGTACAACTAAACCCTTACAACAGTCTGATACTACCTAGATCTTTCCATCTATAGAGGTTTACAAATTTTACAGGTGCGGAAACTGAGGCACAGAGCAGGACTGTGGCCTGCCCAAGCTCATTCAGAAAGCCAGCAACAGAGCCAGGAATAGAATCTGAACCTTGCATGTCACAGTCCAGTGCACTTTCTACTAGGTCTCACTGCCTTTATTTTGTTTTATTATAGTAATGCTTGGCCCAGCTGTCTGGGGAGTTAAGATCTGTTTGTTCCAAGCAGAAGAGTTTAAAACCTTATTCTGTAAATATTTTTCTCTTGGAGCCCTCAGGATATAATGGTTGACAGGATCTTTAAGTCTCCTTTCTGCCTTGGCATTTTAATGCCAAATCATTTTTTTAAAAAAGACTGGTCACATCCACTATAGCTCCTACCTCCTTTGGATCACTTACCCTTCTATTTACAGCCAGGGCGCTGTACACAAAGCACCACAATCACCGCAAGAGTGCTGACAGCAATCGCTAGTTTAAGTGATGTAGGTCCATCAATAAGTGCCTTTTTAAGTTCTTGCAGAATGATGACAGCTGCAAAACAGAAGAGTTATTGAAGTACCCTGGCACTGCCACCAACACTTCACACATAAATCTTCCCTCCAAGCTGTCACTACACCTTGCTCAGCACAGCCAGACTGTGATGAGCTGAGAGCACTCCTATCCTGCTGGTGCTTTGGGCCTGGGGACAGGGCCCTGGAGCCAAAGGCCAGGCTCTGAGCTATGCCCTACCCCCTAGGCCAGCTGGCCTGACCCAGGAGCAGGGCAACCCCTGTTTGTTCTGCCAGGGAGATGGGGCCAGCTGGCTCACCATGAAGCCACTGCTGCTCTGGTGCAGCCTTCCAGAGCCCATGGCCCTGGGGGTGCGTCAGGAGACCCCCATGCCATGTGCCAGCCAACCCCCCACCCCCAAGGCAGACTGATCAGAGCAGTGAAGGGGTGGAAACACCCTCTGGCTCCAGGCACCCCCCCACAAGCAACATGGGGGGGGTGGGAACAGCCCATCAAATTAGTGGACCCATGTCTGAGGCGGCCAAACAGTGGGAGGCAGCCCAGGGCCCCTGGGATGGTCAATCTGACCCTGGCCAGAGTTGATCACCTGACCCCAGGAGGGAGAAGTCAAGGGAGACTGGGGAAAAAGAAACGATACTTTTGAATGGATGGTTCCCCCCAACCCCCCCAGTGCAAAAACTCCATTTTGCAAGCAACCTCAGGGCCTCAGACCTCCCCCCCAGGGCATCTTCTGGCCAAAGACCACCATAGCCAGACCCACATCGTAGGCTTCACAAGACTCAAATAGTGACCTTAGTTGAGAAAGCAAGTTGTCTTCTGCTTGATAATGGTGCCTCCTTGACTGAGTAACTATTTGATTGTGAAGATCCAAAGGGGCAGCGGCGTTAGTCTAGTTCAGTAAAACAAAACAAGGAGTCTTGTGGCACTTAAAGACTAACAAATTTATTTATTGCATGAGCTTCCATAAGAGAAAAATCCCCCTTCGTCAGACACTTTGAAGATGAGGGAACTTATAGAATGGGAGGAACACATATCCACTTAAAATCATGTCAGTCAACTAGCCAATGTTTCAAAGGGTCAGCCGTGTTCAGCAAAAAAAGCAAGGAGTCCTGTGGCACTTAAAGACTAAATAATTTCTTTATCACATGAGCTTTCGTGGGAGAAAAATCCCACTTCGTCAGACGCTTTGAAGATGTGTAAGTTCTCCCATCTTCAAAGCGTTTGACGAAGTGGGATTTTCTCCCATGAAAGCTCATGCAATAAATAAATCTGTTAGTCTTTAACTGCCACAGGACTCCTTGCTTTTTTAGCCAATGTTTGTTTCAGCTAAAGCAGTGGGCCTTTTGTAAGGGAGTGTAATTGTGAACTTCTGACTTGGAGCAAAGGCTAACACAGATCAGTGTCTTTGTTAAACAGATAGGCTGCAGTACATGCGCTAGCAGGGACCGTCCCAATTGTTGCAAGATCCAATTCCCAGAAAGGCATCTGGGGTTGAAAGTGCTTGCTGGGGGACCACCCCAGCAGTGGCTAGTGAGTATAGCCTTCCCCTACCTGGGGGACTGATTACATGCAAGAGGCTAGTGAGAACTGAGCCAGGAGTGGGGGTTCACCCAGTCGGATGTGGTAAGTTGAGGCCCATAAGTGGGGAATGAGGGGGCACAGTGGCATAACAGGCCAGATTGCAGGAGGGGAACATCACACAGGCATTCTGCTATAAGGGTTGAGGGGTTAAAATGCACAGATGGGCAATCAGGAGTGAATTTGCACAGGACATGGGTACATGGTGATAGCTCTGGCTAAGAAATGCTAAGGAAAAGGGACACTAGCTGTGCAGGTGAGCCGCGATAACAGCAGCAGGTTGTGACACAGCAAGGGTCTTGCTCATTTCAAGTAGGCCAGTGGCCGATGGATTGATGGTCCTGCAGTTAGATGACATACAGCAAATTTCCAAATGAGACACAGAAGAAGTTGGGCAAGGATGGGCAGCTGCAGCAGAGTGCACTGAGGAAATATCATGCGTCCCAGGGCCAGCTACTGACAGACGTGGAGAGCTGAAGATAAAGGATCCAAAAACACCCCCTGGGACTTTTAAAACCAGAGAATCCTGGGGTAACAGACTCCAGAGCCTGGTTTCCCAAAGCCGGCTGGTGGCAAGGGAGGGTCACCAACAAGGAGACAACAGGCATGGCAGAATATCTAAACAAATATTTTTGCATCTGTTCTTAATGAGGCTAACACTGAGCTTGGAGAAGGTGGTAGGGTGGCTAACGGGACTGAGGATAGGTAGAAGACATTTGACATGGTTCAAATTATTATTTAAATAGGAAAAGATGGGGATTAGTATGAAAATTGAAAGTTGAATAAGGAACTGGTTAAAAGAGAGACTACAAAGGGCCACATGGAAAGGAGACCTGTCAGGCTGGAGTGAGGTTATTATTAGAAGAGTTCCTCAGGGATCGATCTTGTGACCAATTTTATTTAATCTTTTTATTACTGATCTCGGCATAAAAAGTGGGAGTGTGCTAATGAAGTCTGTGGATGACACAAAGTTGGGAGGTGTTGCCAGTACAGAGAAGGATTGGGATCTAACACAGGAAAATCTGGATGATGATGTAAACTTGAGGAAGAGAAACAGGATACAATTTAATAGTGGAAAGTGCAAGATTTAGGGACTAATAATGAGAACTTTTCCTATAAGCTGGGAAATCATCAGTTGGAAGTAACAGGAGGAGAAGAACCTGGGGGTACTGGTAGATCACAGGATGACTATGAGCTGCTAATGTGATGTGGCTGTGAAAAATGCTCATGCAGTTCCAGGATGCATCAGATGAGGCACTTTCAGTAGAGAGAGGGAGGTGTTAGTACTGTTATACAAGGCACTGGGGGGCCCCCATCTGGAATACTGGGTGCAGTTCTTGTCCCCCACGTTTGAAAAGGATGAATTCAAACTGGAACAGGTGGAGAGAAGGGCTACAAAGGATGATCCAAGGAATGGAAAGCCTGCCTTAGGAGAGGAGACTCAAGATCTTGGCTTGTTTAGCCACACCAAAAGAAGACTAAAGGAGATAGGATTGCTCTATACAAATATGTCAGAGGGATAAATAACAGGGAGGGAGAGGAATTATTTAAGTTGAGCACCAATGTGGACACAAGAACAAATGGATATAAACTGGTCATCAAGAAGTTTAGACTAGAAATTAGACACAGGTTTCTAACCATCAGAGAAGTGAAGTTCTGAAACAGGCTTCCAAAGGGAGCAGTGGGGGCAAAAAATGTCCTGGTTTCAAAACTGAGTGAATATATTCATGGAGGGGATGGTATAATGGGACAGTCTGGTTTGCCAGTTGACTGACCTTTGGCTCCGTGTGGTAGATATACCCATGGGATGAATGACGGGATGGATTCTGAGTTCTTACAGAAAATTCTTTCTTGGGTGCCTGACTGATGAGTCTTGCCCACAAGCTCAGGGTTTAGCTGGTTGCCATACTGGAGCCAAGAAGGAATTTTTCCCCCAGAGCAGATTGGCAAAGGGTTGTAGCACAGGGCACAGCCCATTGTTGGTGGATTCCTTGTACCTTAGAGTCTTTAAATCATGATTCGAGGACTTTAATAACTCAGTCATAGAGCTTTATTGCAGAAGTGGGTGGGTGAGGTTTTCTGGGCTGCATTGTTCGGAAGATCAGACTAGATGATCATACTGGTCCCTTCTGGCTTAGAGTCTATGAGGACATCTAGAACTTCAGAGTGGTGCTTTTTATTTATATGGAAATTGAAAGATAATTCTCTAAATTCTACATTAATCAATCCCTGGGTGCCTTCTGGTGAGCCAGGAAGCTCAGTGAAAGGAATTCAAATGAATCACTGCACCTCTGGCACATTTAACACAGTATCTAACAGGTGGCTTGAACCAGGACATTTGTGGCCAGACTGTACCTGGCCGTGTGTTAATGGTCAAACTTAAAACTATAATAGGAGATTCTTCATCACCTAATGTCCACCTACCGACCCAACCACAATCTCTGGCATCACACTCCTCAAAACATAAGGACTGTGGAACCTGCCAGGAGCAAATACACCACAGGAGCCAGGGAAAGACTCTGTAAACTCAGCCTGAGAAATGAGAGTCATGCTGGGCTCTTCCCTCCTCCTCCGACATCATCAGAGAAAGGTCCTCTAGATACCCAATTGTGCCCTTCTCTGTGTGGCTGTTTCCACTAAGAATAATGGGATTTGAGAGGTAGAAAAGAGAGCATTGTTTGCATTGTTATTATTGGTGATGTCGTGAGAGAAGGAAGAATCCAACTAGATCTATGGTTCCTGGGTCTCAGCAGGGCACTGAGAGCTGAAGCTACATTTCTACTCACAAGAACAGATGCTGGTAGATATGGAATAACAAGAGAAAATTGACTCCTGGATTCTTCTCTTAATCACCACAGCAAATCTCTACTTCAGAATTTGCTAAATAGGTTGCAATGTTCTTCCCTGAAAGGACAACAGTCACATCACATATGCTAAGGGAACATCATTGACCTACCTGTGGTAGTTTTCTGCCTCAGCACAACAGTTTGGGAAGTTTGGCGACTGTTCTCATACAAAATAGCATGACAGGAGTAGTTTCGAAAGTCAGCCAGGGTCACATTTTTCAGTCGCAGAGACATGTTGCCAATGAGAATGTCCTCAGAGCAGAACTCGGTTCTCCCCTTGAATTTTTCATCTTGATGTTTTGGATGGCTCCGGCCATCATAGAAGCTGTGCACAACTTCATCATTCTCTGACCCCTGCCAGTTAACTATAGGACTCGTAAGCTTGACTTCGCCTTCATGTTGGACAAAGCAGGGCAGGCACACATCTTCCCCTACAGCTGCTTCCATTATGACAGGGTCACCGGCTGAAAGAGCTAAGAAGAACACAGCATTACTTTAATGTCAGCCAAACCAATTTCTATTATCACTGTGCAGTGATAAAGCCCCTACTGACATGGCTGGTTGGATGGCACTCTAATTTTAAAGTCAACTCAAGAACAAAATGTTTAGGGACAGAAGAGTTTTTCAGGATGTAAGCCGTTCCACCACATGCCTCAAAAGCAGGTTCATTAAGGAGAAAGGATCACACATTTTCATCTTCACATTCACCATGATGTTGATCGCACATGCCAATGCTCAGCGCCATTCTGGACAAAGCACCAAGAATCATATGTTCCCCAGTTCCCACAACATGCAAGCACGATGGAAAACACCACGCACTTGTCTGGCAGGAAATCCACTCATCGCACCTTCTGTGCCTTCTGGACCAGACCATGAAAACTTCCTCTGAATCAGTGCTTCAGAGGCCACGAACAGGCTTTGCCTCCGGCAATAAGAGACCTGCACCTGCCAGGGTATGGGGAGAGTGAACATCCCTGCAGAAGCTGCTCCTGAAGGGCGTGGGAGGCTGTGATGTCCTAGTGAATTGCCTGTTTCTATATCTGCTGCACTCCCCTCCATCTCCCAGCATGAAGCACCTCTCACAACCAGTAAATGTGCAAGGGTGGAATGGCCTCCATGTTGGCTGATACCAGCTATCAAACCAAAGGCCTCAGAGCAAAAAGCATGTATGTTTTTAGCACCTGTTGCAACAAGCCATGCTCATAGAGAGTGGCACCAAATCAGCTCCTCCCTGGGCTGAGCATGAAGAGGAGCCACCACACAGTCCCTGACGGTTGTATTCTACAAGCCATATCCGTCACCAATGCCTGATGTGTCTATTCTGGAGATTCCCAGCACCCAAGCAGATCACCACAGCTGTTCACGACAAAAGCCTGTTTTAAAGAAGTCTTTGCCTTGTGTGCGTTGTATGCACTCATATCCCCGTCTCCCAGCAATAGGATTTTGGCCTTTGCCTTTTGGAGCACTACCATAACACCTCACGACTAGAGCTACAGGACCCTGGAGTAATTTATACAACCTTAGATTATTAGGGTTGGAAGGGACTTCAGGAGTGAGCTAGTCCAGCCCCCTACTCAAAGTAGGGCCACCCAATTAAACCACCCTATACCACACCTTAAAAACCTCTAAGGATGGAGATTCGCTCACCTCCCTAGGTGACCCATTGCAGTTCACCACGCTCCTACGGATTTTTTCCCCCTAATATCCATTCTAAATCTCTCCCACTGCAACTTGAGGCCATTGCTCCTTCTTCCGTCATCTGCCATCACTAAGAACAGCCCAGCTCCATTCTCCCTGGACCCTCTTTAAGGCAGTTGAAGGCCACTATCAAATCTCCCCTCTTTCTTCTCTTCTGCAGACTAATGAAGCCCAGCCAGTTCCCTCAGCCTCTCCTCAGAAGTCATGTGCTCGAGCCCCCTAATCATTTGTGTTGCCTTCTACTGGACTCTCTCTAATGTATCCACATAATTTCTGTAGTGGGTTGTGCAAAACTGGACACAATATTTCAGATGCAGCCTCACCAGTGCTTAATAGAGGGGAACAATCACATCCCTCCATCTGCTGGCAATGCTCCTATTAATGCACTTACTGACCCCAGTGATGACCTTGACATCCGTCCCAATGTGCTCCACAGCTATTTACCAGCCAACAGGAGAACATTGCTGTCCAGGAGTGCTGGCTTCTCTCACTAGCTCTGGGAGAGACAGGAGGCCAGAGGGACTAACCCAGCTCCACTTGTCCGCTCCAAAAGGTGGTGGGGCGCAGATGGGGGTTTGTCACGCCAGAGCCGTGGGTGGGAGTTTGCTGTGAACTCACATCTTGATTTTTTTAATGTAAATGTTGGTGTGGTGGGAGCCTTCAGGAGCTGCACCTGGAGAAATTGCTTCTGTCCCTCCAGTACTGACCCTCATCTCATTTCCTGGATGCTGCCCACTCTGAGTCCAGAACTAACCAGTTGGCCAAACTCTTGCTCCCACCACCAGGCCTGACCACCCACAGCCCAGTCAGCTGCAGAATGAGAATTCCTGGCTTCTCTAGTGACATGCAGCATATCTTCGTACGAGTCACTTCACTCCCCTTTTCCCAGCTGCCCCATGGAGATATTGCTACTGAGGGGGCATGATGAACTCGCTTTTGTAAAGCACTTTGAGAGCCTTAACATTAAGGGGGTCCTTCATGGAAAAGGCAAACTGTTTTTATTGCCGTTAAATCGGGCCAGGTTGCCCGTTATTAAGCTCTCCACCCTAGGACCCCTAGGTTTGTGCTCTCTGCCCATCCAGTTTTTGAAGGTACATCATGAGATTTGTCCTTTGCGCCACTTCTTTGGGCTCCCCGTTAGTTTGTCAGCCCCGCGGTGGCTATTAAGGATCTCCTCTCATCCTTTGCTTATTCAATCCCCTCCCCTCGTCACCGTCAGCCACTATGTGATGCCACAGAAACAAGAGGATTTGTTCAGCACTGATGAAGTACAGTACACAAACAGTCCCTGGCTCAAAGCATCTATAAGGGGTGAGACAAAGGCACAGGGAAATAACTTGGTTGGCTTGATTTCATTGTCCCCCCCCGAAATCGCAATATGCTTTCTGCCTGTGAGCGATACAGGAGAACAGGTGTGTGAGTTGTGAGAGGACACAAAGAGGGTTGGGAGGGTCTGAGGGAGGACAGAGGAGCAGCTTGGCAAAGCAGGACAGAGAGGTTACTCGGTGGAGAAAGGGACAGGCAGATGGAAAAATTCACCGACAGGCAGAGATGTCCTTGGAGAATGGCAAATAGGGGTGACCACCCCAGACCCTGCGCTTTGGGGGACCCCACCAGTGGTGTACTGGGAGGAACAGGAAGGCCAGTACCAGCTGGGCTTATGTGGGAGAGGGGTGGGGTAGGGAGAGGGGGCAGTCGCCATGCTCCTTGGGGCAGATGTGGCTCCTACCAGGGCACTGAGCCTACATGGGACGGGGCAGGGGAAGAGGTTGGGCTGGGGCAGCTGCTGTGCTGCTTGGGACCAGGGATGATGGGCTGGACCTATGGGGAGACAGAGACCTGGCCTGCTGGTGCCCCGAGTGTATCTATCCTGAGGCTGGCCCAAGCCCTGCACCCTCCTAGGGACAGCCCTGCGCACAGGAGTGACAGAAAGAAGCACATTACTATGCTAGTCTCAACAGTCAAAGGGGCAGGAGGAAAATGGTTTGAAAGAAGCCCCAAGGTGCAGATTTCGGCAGGAGTGTGCAGGGCCTTCCGGGGAGTAAAATAAGTCTGCACTTGAGGCACTGCAAGACAAATGGCTGGATTTTCCAAATGCTGTGGAAGAGAAAAGTGATGAGATCTTTATGCTTATGTACTCGGATGGCTTGTTTTCCCCTCCATCCTCTGAGTCACATACTCCAACTCTACCCAGCCAGGGTTTGGACCCACACACCCAAGAGAAGAGGGGCAGGAAGTAGGGCTGATACATTCAGTGAAGTACAGAAAGTTGAGCAAGAGTGTATGGCCAGCTATAGCAGGAACTGCCTTCCTGGATGGCGTCCAACCCTCGTGGCAATGGGACCTACTGCACAGAGCTGCTCACCCAGTTGCAACCATTGTGTCATACTGGCAAGGCAGGGATATTGCAGACGAGCGGTTTAAAAGCTATGGAGATGTTAGAGCAAAGCACTGACCATTTCCAGTTAGGCAACGAGGTGCAGGTAATTCAGCTTACCTAGCAGACAGACAATGAGAACTGTAACTAACAGCCAGGTCTTCCACTGTGTGGTCATTGTCGTGTTGGTTTGAAGACTCTCTTGCAACCTATTTGTAAATTTAAAAATATATATATATATATATAGAGAGAGAGATTTTTACACATACACACACACACAAAATCTGCAGGACTGTTGTACAAAAAGTTCAAACCATTGTTATTAGCCGTGGCAAGCTGATCCTCTAACCGGTAAAGGTTTGCTCAGCCTACCTGGATCATTTTACAGGATAATTTCTCAGTAATGTTGTGGCAGGGCCTGGAGGCCTTATTGTGCTCGGTGCTGTACACGTACATGGGAAGACATGCCCATTGCAGCCAGGGACCATCTACACAGCAGCCAGTAGTGAGCCTCCCAGCCTGGGTAGACAGATTTTCACAAGTGAGGCTCAAGAGAACATGTGATAAATAGCAGGGTGAACCTTGCAGCTCTGGAAGAGACTCATGCAGCCACCTGAGCTGGGACCCAGAGGTCAGACCACCTTGGGGACCCAACATATGGCAACTCATTTTAGCATATTAGTTCAAGCCCTGCTAGCACAATCTGGCTATTCTAGTGGGGAGGCTGGCTGCCAGGTTTTTGGGCTACACACCCTCCATATTCCTCTGCACCCCGTAGGAGCCTGCCCCACAATTTGGGGATCCCTGCTCTAAACCACTGGAGACCAGTGGTTGCCCGACTCCCTGAAAACCTCCAGTGAAGGAGCTTCCATGGCCTCCCCAGGCTGCCTGATCTGTTACCTGCTTGGTCTGACAGCTATGGGGAGACTTAATCTCAATCTGCCCTGCTGTCCTTTGATGGGAGCCTCTGAAGTGTTTGAAGGCCACTGTCACGTCCCCCTTTTAATCTCCTCTTTCCCAAATTGCCAGGCACCCGCACGCTCCTCCCCACATTTTTATTACTACTAAACCAAGGGGTACCAGATACCAAAGCACAGAAAGTAGGACAGGAAAGTACGAAAAGGAGGACATTGGAGGACATGGGGAAAATGTAGTATTTATATGACTGTAATTACCATATTATGTCATGGAAAATAAGTAAAGATTAATGAATGCAGTATTAAAACTGCACAGTGTCACATGGTTTTTAAAGTTCCAAAGGGGCAGCTGTATTAGTCTGGTAAAGCAAAAAACGCAAGGAGTCTTGTGGCACTTAAAGACTAACAGATTTATTTATCGCATGAGCTTTTGTGGGAGAATATCCCGCTCCATTAGATCCTTTTATTTTTATCCAACTCTGTAAATTCTCCCTCTTCAAAGCATCTGATGAAGTGGGATATTCTCCCATGAAAGCTCATGCGAAAAATAAATCTGATAGTCTTTAAGTGCCACAAAACTCCTTGCTTTTTATGTTTTTTAAAGTATTTTACAGTAAAGAAAATTACCAAAATGTTTACTCTTAGGGAAAACTGGATTTTTTCATTAAAATGAAAGTTTTTCATGACCCTTTCATTAACATTCATGAGACTAAAATAAGTTTAAAAACTGTATTTATAAAAATAAACTTGAAAAGCACCTAAAAAGTTAACTCACTTCTCATTTTGCAGGGAGCAACAGGCCAAAAACTAGCGTTCTTAACATTATTCCTAAACTCACAACCCAGCGGTTAAGAAACACTGTCCCTGCAAACGGAGCTAACCAGGCTGCAGCTACTGTTTGAGACTCCACAGAGAAGGCATGCCACAGCTCTTAGTGAGGCCTGGTTTTTGCTGAGCTCAGACTGGGGGGGGGGGGGGGCATGCCCGTGACGACCTCCAAGTTCACTCTCCAGTCCCCAGCCACTGGGGAAAGACCCCTCTGCCAGCTCTGAAACTTGGCTCATCAGGAAAAAGCCAGACAAAACCCCCTATTTTCAGAACACTTGGAGGACAGAGGATGTGAAGGCAAACGGAGGACATGTCCTCCTTTGGCTGGATGCCTGCTAACCCTAGACCTGGGGGCAATTTGAAACAGGTGCTAAAAGAGCCCTGATCTGCCAGATCTGAGGGAAAGAAAAGCAGCAAGAAGCCCTAAGCAGCTGTCTCGTGTGAATTTTAAAAGGGACAGCCGTGTTAGTCTAGTCCAGTGAAAAAACAACAAGGAGTTCTGGAGAGAGGACGCAGGCGCCTCCAAAGGAAAACCAGGGCTGTTCCTATGACTAGAGACATCCGGCCACCCTCACGACACCCGCGGAAGTTGGGAGAGGCAGAACAGGATCAGGGATGCATGGAAACACCAGGGTGTAGCCGGGGGGACCGTGTCTCCCTCTCCCCACACGGGGGTCCCCCCACTCTTATGGGAGCTTGGCGGCCTCCAGCTTCTTCCTGATTCCCGGTGCAGCCTCCCAGCCAAGGGGCTGGGGCCAGCAGAGAGGACAGCCGGTGTCAGGGACCCTGGGGCCGGCGTGAGATGCGGCAGGTCTCGGTTTGGGAGGCTCCAGGGCCCCCCTTTGGCCTCAGTCCGGCGCCAGTGCGGACCGGCGGGGCAGACAAGCGCAGTGACCCGCGCCGCGCCCTCGGGGAGTTTTGCGCAAAGCCCCGCGGGTGCGGGCAGAGGAGAGGCAGGCGATGGAGGGCGGGGCCCCCTGGGGCCCCCACGGGTGTCTGGGAGCCCGGCTGGGGGTCCCCAGTCCCGCTTCTGATCCCCGACGGGCTGCCAGCGCCCCCACCTCCCCAGGTAGCAGCTGGCCAGAGAAGAGAGCGGGCCCGGGCCCCTCCAGCCCCCCATACAGCTCGCCCCGGCCTCCCCAGCAGCCTCCTGACCCTGTCCAAATTTTCTTCCCGGGTGGGAGACCAGCCCCACCAATACAGACCCCGCCCGCCCCGCTGGAAGATTGTGCTGATGGCAGCAAAAAGACTTACTTTTAGTGAATTGATCTGTCTGCCTGCTATGAGGAAGGAAGAAGGAATAGTTCCCTTGTTCCAGGCTATGAGCCTGCCAGCAGAGACCATCTGTTGGACACACTGTGGACTACCGCAGGGTTGATCCCACATGACTAATGTTTTGTGAGGCAGACCCACTAGAGCTCTTCTAGGGATACTTTGTCTATCTGCTGGTGTTGATTTGATGCTATGTTGCTCACTTCCCCTTTGTTCTTTCCCTTCCTCTTTCCCTACAAGAAGTCAGCATTAATACTACCTTTATGAACACTAAAACAAGGAGGAAAAGCAAGTAAGATGACTACACACAACACTGACTCACACATACAGAAGCAAGAAGATGAAGAATTAACCCATCAAAAAGTAAATTTGACCCCTTCCTCCCCCCCAAAAATCCCTCTCTTCTGGCCCTTCCCCCAACACATGCTCTCCATAGAGACTGTGTCGGGCAGGGCAAGTGGTTCTGAAAACATAACTTGGAGCCACACTGAAGGGCTAGGGGCAGGCAGACCCTCGCTCTCCAGCTTTGCAGCAGATGACCCAGGACAGCGCCACAGCCCACAGTTTGGAAACCACTGCTCTAAAAGCTAGGCCTTAGGAATTTTCTATGGCCTGGGTCACATGGAACGTCAGACTAGATGATCACCACGGGCCCTGCTGGCTGTGCAAGCTATGAATCTCATGGCAGGCAGCAAAGAGTCTGGATTCATGCCCAAGGTCCAGACTGGGAGGCACGAGTGATAGAAACTAAAGTGCAGATAGGAAATTTGAATGCAAGGGAACTGGATTCACTGAGGACACACAGCAGCAGTGGGTCTTTAATGCACTAGCCGTTATGTCAGGGTCTGTGGGACCTGGGCTTGGGACCTTGGGATTTTCCACCATACACTGGAGCATCCAGACTGCACTGTAGATCTGGGTTTACAGATGCAGGCTCTCACCACTGTGCTAGCTCATCTACAGCACAGTGCACAAACAGACTGACTGATGTCTGCCGCTCGACCTGTGTCCCCACTGCAAAATGACAGAGCTTGGCCCTGAGTCACAGCAGGACTCGAGCGCGGGCCTCAACCAGCAAGGCCCGAGGACCCAGATCCTAAGTGCTTGCTGAACTGAGTCTGGCTAATGTGTGTGTAGACAGAAGAGGCTTGGACTCAAACCTGAGACAGCCTGGCCAGGTGTGCAGTGGAGAGGCCCTGGAGAGTACGTCTACACTGCAAAAAGAAACCTTGCAGCAATGACAAGTTCTAGAGAGGCAGCCATGTTAGTCTAGTTCAGCAAAACAAACAAGGAGTCCCGTGGCACTTCTAAAGACTAATAAATTTATTTATCTGATGAACTGGGATATTCTCCCACAAAAGCTCATGCAATAAATAAATTTATTAGTCTTTAGAAGTGCCACTGGACTCCTTGTTTGTCTTGCAGCAATGAGTTTCAGAGCCTGGGTCAAATGATTCTGGCTTGTGCTCCGGCACTCAAAATAGCCACATGGACCAGGGGTCTCAAACTCAAACCACCACGAGGGCTGCATGAGGACTAGTACATTAGCCCAAGGGCTGCACCACTGAAACCTTTCCATACAATGATATTGCAAATATTGGAAACTATCGTGTCATTGTGGGCCGCAGGAAATAGCTTTAGGTGCTGCATGCGGCCGGTGAGCCGCATGTTTGAGACCCCTGGTGTAAACGTTCTTGTTCCAGCTGGAGCCCCAGCTCTGAGACCCAACAAGGGCGGAGGGAGTCCTGAGCTCACGCAGGAGCTTTACAGTGCTGTTTTTAGCCCCCTAGTACCTGAGCCAGTCAGTTGTCCTGGGCTCTGAGATGTTTGCTGGCAGTGGAGACCTAGCCTGAGGGACTTAATTGGGAAGCAGGGAGTGACCTTGTGGTGGAGCTCCAGGACATTAATGCCTGAGGTGGGTGTGGCAGACAGGATCCTGGGTGAGATGTTTACACTGGGGACAACTGCACCCTAGCTGGGAACATTCACTTGGGTGGGTGTTTGCTCACGCATACTTGGAGAGTGGCTGCACTCACAGAAAGACCATAGGCACGGACAAGGGGATCTAGGCACAAGCACTGGCTAATTGGTATTTGGCCTTCCACTGGTTAAAACATTCAAGCTGTGTCTCTACTCGCGCTTTCCTCAGCAAAACGTTTGTCATCAGGTGTGAAAAAACACCCGACCGAGTGTCTCGAGCAGGACTCGAGGCAGGTTCTTGGATTCTGTATGAAGACAACACCTGAGTCAGGAATGAAGCAGACTACAAACTTTATTGGATTACAGCCAAATTAAACCCTAACACTCACTATCACGTAACCCAGTGGAGAGCCGTGTCCTGGTGTGAGTGGCTACCTCGCCACCTCGGGGTGAGTGGCCCCCTTCAAACAGACCGAGACCCCCAACTTTCAGCATCTTCAGACCCAAGAGAGCCTCTCGCCCCTCCTTTCTAGTGGCTACAAACAAGCTAGGCTTGCAGAAATATGGTGTTAATTGTTATGAATCCATTCATAATTCTTTGGGCTCACTCATAACTTTATGGAGTTTATTGGTTAATGGTTCTAATTCACGCTTGTATCACTTTCACTGAGGTGTAACTTGTTTCTTATTTTCCATCAATCTTCATGTATTATAACTATGTTTCTTATTGGCAATGTGCCTCCTAATTGCTTCCCCTTTGTAATACCACCCCAATATTTGTATATTACCCCTGCCGATCTTTGTATTCATTTCAATTGTTTGCAACTTTGTCTCCATATTGTAAATGGAAACGTTAGCATTTCAGACTCCATATTGTAAATGGAAAATTGTTAAGAGCAAGGTGTGGATGAAGGGTGTATGCTGTATGTGTGAACTAGTCTCAAACTGCCAGTTGATCCTGACCAGGCGTGAAGTCCATCCAAGGCTGAAGAGTGTGAAAAGGATCCACCCCAGGAACAAAACAACTAAAACTCAATCAGACCATTAAGATCAAGCTGGAAGTCACATCTGCTAACAGGAGCAGTGTGACTCAGCAGCACTCATGGACTTTTTGTCACGCATGCTATTGTTCAATAATCAGTAGTGGTGCAGAAGTGACCTGACCCACCAGACTTCCACTGAAGCCAAAACAGTATAAAAGACTGGGTGTGATCAGAAGGCTTAGGGGAACTATTCTGCACAAGATCCAGGAGCAAGGAGCATCGGGTGCCCAACAGAGACTCTGCTCCCCCCTCGTGCCCAGCTTCCCTGGCCAGGTAGCTGCCACGAGCCACTAATTCCAGCAACGAACCCAAGCTGTGATCTCCAGCCACGACCAGGACTGGTAACTATCAGCTATAGGACATCTGCTGGTGTATTTGGGTGTGTGTAGGATTAATTTTGTATCTTATAATAAATGTGGCACATTGCCTTTTCCCTCCTGAAAAGATCCTGAGTGCTCTTTGCATAACAGGCTTACTAAAGAGCAAAAGCCAAAAGCAGAACAAGCCTGCCACTTGAGCTAGACTCCTCCACCCCACACCCGGGTGGTGGGGCTGCCACTTGTGTTCAGCAATTGCCTCCTTTTCCAGGGAAGGCTGTGATTTGCAGTTTCAGCTGGCAAGTTAGCAGGATTTTACTTTAGTTCAGGCTTTGGGGCCTGCCATCCCTCTGGCCACCCTAAACTGATGCATGACGTCTTCCGGTAGGTGACCACTACACCAACTGACCTAAGTTTCACTGACAGATGCACTTGTGTGGGCAGGACTATCTGGGTGGGAGGCACTCTCCTGCTACTATGGCTCATTGGAGCAGTTTAGTTATGTGGATGTGCAACCTCTCTGCTCCTATGCAAACAATGCATTTACTAAAACAAGCCAAAAATACAAACAAATCTGCAAAAATGTTAGATTCCTAAGCCACGATAACACTGCACCTTTGGGAAGGTCCTGAGTAAAATATCAGTGCTTGGCGGAATAAATATTTATCACTTAAAAAAACTGACACCGCAAAAACCAGGTGACCCTACTGCACAGTGGGATCCTTCCCCATCTTTAGAGAAAAAGATGTTGTGGAAATTTGCATTTTTTCTATCATATTATCTCTCAAGGCCTATCTTAGAAATTTCTATGCCAAAGTTAAAATCCAAAATGGGGTTAGCTCTGACAGGCATGTAAAAAAGAGGAAGCAGAGCATAGTGCACAGTACAAGTTTACTGCAATTAAGTGTTTAGAAAATAAGGAACAAAGGAATGAAAACCAAGTATTAAGATACAACCATATAAGGATAAATGTGTAAAGAATCTTCCTGTATCAATAGTCACATGTATAACGGTTCAATATGAAGTAAGATGTTTGTTATACTGTATAAAAGCTTGTGTGATATCTAAGGGGGCTGGGAAGCTTACTGACTCCTTAGGGGGCTCTGCAACCTTCCTCTTCTTGTACAAGACTAAACAACTGCTTGACCACTATATCCTGGTGTCTGGTCCTAACTGACTCACCTAGGCACCCTAAGGGACATTTACTCCCGTGACAAGGTGATGTCAGCATTTTGCAAATTGTGTCATGGCAAATAGGCCTATGACATTGTCCAATCTTGGGGAAGGACAAGAGCGATATCTTTATTTTGATGCATTTAGTATTTTGTTTCCATCACTCTTACAGTGGCCACTTTAGACAAGATTATAAATACCGGACCATCACCACCCTCTCAGGCCCAAGTAAAATGCCATGTGTCCATGAGGGTGAGCCCAGATCTTAATCCAGTTGTTTCCACTCTTTGCTGTGACACACCTTGATACTGTCAATTATTTTGAGGCACATCACCACAAAGTCTCTAAATGAGCACATGAATATTCATGAGCCAATCCAGCACTCTGAGAAGTTTTTTTTAAAAAAAAAAAAGCCTGTCTAATCTGCTCTGGCCTAAGGGTCACATGTGTGTGCCACAGCACACTGGTTAGGAAACACTGTCTTAACCAACATTTGACACTTTCTCCCTCTGTTCTCCACCTCAGGGCTTTTGGTCCACTTCCTTGCTGGGGAAGGAACTTGTGCAAGTTGAAGTTGTTATGGGAAAACTCCTATTTAGGGTGCCTAGGTGGGCCAATCAGTACCAGACACCACAGCTTAGTGGTTGAAAAGATTTTTATTCTTGTACAAGAAGGGAAAGGTTACAGAGTTCCAGCAGAACCAGTAAGCTTCCCGCCCCCCCAATGCCACAGCTATAGCTTATATACTGTGTAATAAACAACTTGCATCACCATGCATATATTACAGGATGACTACAAGGCTCTTCCTTCGATTGGTCTTTGTATTTCTTCATGGACATGTCCTTGCTTTCTTATTTCTCCTGCAACTGCTTTTTGTATTGCTGGTGAGTTGGCAATTTTCCACTGAACTTTGCTTTATCACTTGGCTAGCTTGTCTTTTACCTACTTCATTTTATGTTAGTCTTCTGTTATTAAAATGCACACAGACCCATTTTTTAATAAATTTTCCATAACAATTTTCAGCCACTGAGGTCTCCCAGTACCTTATCTGGATCCTCCATTGACAGGCATTCATGCTGGCCCAGAGAGTCTAGCAGCTCTCGGTTTCAAATCCCTCACCTGACCTGCTATATCTCAGCCAGTAAATCAACTCTCCATGGGTAGCGATGCAACGGGGATGGTAACAGAGTCACAAAACTAGTACATACTAATATTACAGAAAATTCCCACTTTCATCACAGCTTTAAAAAGAGCTATTTGGATGGGACCAATGTTATTTCACTGTCAGCCTCCAAGGTGGACACTGGACCAAGGCTTTCATGAAATGTATTTTTTCTAGGGATGTAGAAGATTCTCAGAGTTTAACCCAGCTGCCGGCTAGTTTACTATTTTCTTAAAAGAGGTGTTAGAGTTATAAGAATGTGTTTAGACTTAATTAACTTACATCATCACATCTGTAACCCACCATGTGAGTTTTTGTGTGAGCAGCAGTACGGAGAGTTGCAGTGGCTTCGTATAGCACCAGACAGGAGAGAGAGATGAACTAGTGTGAAGTGCCACTTTGCAATGGGAGGCCTGGCTCCTGCCCACTGACACCACATGGATAATTACAGACCATCAAAGAGGACAAAAAATGTTGTTTGCAGGGCTGTCACTGCCCTGAAAAAAGGGCTGGGGCATAGATTGCCCCCTGCCCCGTGGCACCCCCCAGATCCCAGTCTGGGAGCCGGATTGGGCTTCTCCTGCCAGCAGCTCAGACTAGATCCAGCCCATGCTCGCCAGCGGCAGTGCGGCAGGTGAGCGTGGCCCAAATTTGGGTGCTGCCAGCCAGCGGCAGGTGGCCCCAGCTTGGATCCATCTCCTGCTGCTTCTGGGATTGGTCTGGAGACATGGAGGGGCTACACCCCTTGGACCCAGTGGCAGCAAGGTCCCTGGTTGCTTGGTTCTTCCTGCCCATAAGGCGGAGTCAAGCAGACACTTTCCCTCAGCTAGGTTTGTAACTTAGAGCATAGGAAGAGGAGAAAAAACCCAGAAACAGAAGAATTTAAGTATCTCACTGGTGTTTAGACTCTGCAGGCATGATAGGGGGCAGGGTTTTTGAAGGATAAGCAAGTGGTCCAGAGTGCTTAGCTTGGCTTAGCCCTAAAGGTCACAGAGAGTTTCCTTATTATAGATGTTTCTATTACTTTTGAAACTTAAGACTGTAACTCATCTGTGTATGTGCATTCACCTGCTTTAGCCTTCTAAATTGCTTTCTTATTTCTGCATGCTAGTTAATGCATTTGATGTAGTTTATTATAGGACTGGCTACAAGCACAGTCTTTGGTGTGAGATCTAGAGTGCAACTGAAGGGGGAAGACATGGGTTCTTCGGGACAGGCAGTGACCTGAATATCACAGTGTTTCTTGGTGTGTGAGGAACCACCACATCTATCACGGGGCTAGGATCACCTGTGTGGAGAGACAGATCTGAGCACCCAAGGAGACTTTCTGTGACTCTCTGGTGAGGCTGAAGAGTTTACACCTGATAAGTGGATAAAATCTGCATATAGCACTCCCAATCAATTTGAGGTTTGTGGCTTGGCTCTTAACAGTCTGACCTCACAGTAGTTCTCATGCTTCTGAGTCACTGCAGACAACTTGGCAGGTGGTACTGATTTAGAAGAGAAGAAACTACAGGAAAACCTGTTTAACCAGCTCAGTGTTAACTGAACAACCAGGAATCCAGAGCCAGAAGCGGGAGATCTCTCCTGTCTGCTACATTGCGCAGCAGCATCACATTTTCCTGTTCGCCAGTGTATCTGGGGTTCAAATGAGATGATCTGGCCTCATTAAGTTGTGTGCCCCCAGAATGTCAGGTCAGGAACTTTTGTTCTTCCCGTCCCATCCAACAAGAACAAGGGCCCAGTCAATGAACTATGAAAGCAGAACATTTAAAATTGATAAAAGGAAATACTCCTCCTCCTCACAACACACAATTAACTAGTTGAACTCACTGCTGCAAGATGTCATTGAAAGTGAGAATCTGGGAAGACTCAAAATAGGAAAGGAGCTTGAAGCATGAGAAAAAAGCATGAGAAAAAACAAACAAGAAGTTTGGTGGCAATTTTAAAGACTAACACATGTATTTATTGTATTAGCTTTTTTAGGAGACAATCCCAGTTTGCCAGACGCTTGAAGATGAAAACAGTGACACTAGGTTTGGTGTTTTTTGTTTTTTAATAAACACAAAAGCTTTGGGTTTACTTGTCTTTTTGGCAAGCAATAAAAAGTATTGATCAATGAACCTTTAAAATCAACTTGAAGAACAAAAAATTAAAACAAGCATTTGTATTGAAAGTGAAATATGAAAACCAAAGAATTAACATCCATGTTTTTCTCCTTTTGGGAGCAAAATATGTGTGTCTTAGGCCTGGTCTACACTGCTGGTGGAATCTGGTGGCAAGTACATAAGCTATGCAGAGCAGCTTGCGTAATTCCCGTCAGCTACATACAGTAATTCCCATTCTACATACAGAGCCAAATCAACAGAATGGCTTTAGGGGCTTCAGCCTTGGGGTACAGGGCCCCCCAGGTCCCCATTGCCCCACAGGAAAGGCCCTGCTCAGGCTGGCACAGTGCTGGCCAGGCCTGGGGGTGTGTGTATGGCTGGGAGGGGCCCAGGGACGGAGGCAGGCCGGTGCGCTGGAGCTACGCTGCAGAAGGTGGGACCAGCCAGCATGTGGCATTGCCTCTAACAGCTAGGCAAGAGCGAATCTGCTGTCGTCAGTGGAGGCATAACTTTATTGGCACAACAACCTTTCTTTGGGAAGGAAAGGGATAATTTTACATATAGTTTTGATGTGTAAAGGGTATTTATTTATTCTGCTTTTTAACAGGCAGACACAAAGTATAGAAGAGGTGGGGGAAATATGGCTTTAGTTGATGTTTTTGGAACGCTGGACATCTGATTAGTTATAACTAGATATTTAGGCTGGTAGGTAGATCGTGGCACCTATTACTTAGACTTTGTTTCATAGCTGGGTTAGGGACGTTATGTGGTATTTGTTTTTTTTTTTTAAGACAGTGCAGGATTGTGGTTATTTTTGATGGCTGGGTTGATGCAACACAGTTGATTCTAGGGTTCCATGAAAAGCCAAGCTAGTGAGATATAGGACAGAAGGAAAGAAATCCTAGCACAGAAAGTATCCCAACAGGGAAGATAGGCAGAGCAGGAGCTCCCAGGCCTTTGTGGTGTTCCAATTAGGTATTTTTTATCAAGGGACTGAGGACTGGATTAGTTTTAGGATTTGTAGGTGAAAAACAAAGCTCTTGAGCAAAAGTAAACAGCCTGGAAGCATAACTCATCGAGAGAAAATTTTTCAATCTGGTTTGATTTTTCATAGGTGCTAGGGAAAATGAGCTGAGCTAGGATGGGAGACTAAAGCAAAGTTTTAATTTTATTTTTAAAAGAAATCTCCAAAGAGGAAAAGTGGGCAGAACAGTTTATTTCCTTACTATTTTGTTTAGTAATTAGGCCTAATATTTCCCACAGCAATTTAGATTTGTTAATTTTTGGCATCACAATTTTTGTTTTCCCAAACATGATTTCAACAGTTCTTGAATGATTTGTTTGACCATTTTATTTGTTTGAACTAATTTTATGTCTATTTTTTTGTTTGTTTGTAACATCTGCTATTGAAAACAATTTCTTTTTACTTTTTATTAATATTTGCTTTGTAGGTTATTTTATGAACTTATATATTTATAATTGAGTTTATAATTATGGTAAATTTGTTCACCCAATTATTAAAACATAACCTCTTTTTTTTTTTAAACAAACCAATTCCACCTAAGTTTGGACATCTGTTCATAGAGCTACAATTACACACTAAATAATTAGTTTAAGTATTTAGAAGAGGGGTGGGGGGAGACGGAAAGTACTGGGTTATACCTTAAGGCTTGCAAATTCTTTATTTAAAAAATTGAGATTTATATATTTTAGCTTATTAAGTGTTAGAAAAGTTATAATTAAACTTTCTAGAGATTAATAAAAATCAAGAATTTCCAGCTTCCTTTATGTGTAGCTAAAACAAAACTTAAAGCTGCTACTATATCTCTGCCAAAAGTTTAAGAACAAATTAAACAAAGACAGTCTTCTAGGCTGCCTGCCCAGAATGGAAAATTGTTTTCCTGTTTTTCAGCTCACACATTACAAACTCTAAGGCAGGCGTCTCAAACAGGCAGACCACAGGCAGCCCCTAAAGCTATTTCCTGAGGCCTGCAATGATACTGTTGTTACTGATATTTGCAATATCATTGTATGAAAAGGTTTTAGTCGTGTGGCCCTCGGGCTAACATAATAGTCCTCATGCGGTCCTGTACTAATCCTCATGTGACCCTCATGGTGATTTGAGTTTGAGACCCCTGCTCTAAGGGGTAGCTGTGTTAGTTTAGTTCAGCAAATCAAACTAGGAGTCCTGTGGCACTTTTAATCACTAACAAATTTATTTAATCACATGAACTTTTGTGGGAGAAAATCTGCCATCTTCAAACCATCTTTCTCCCATGAAAACTGCCTTTTGCATGTGAGCCATTTGAGGGACACCCAAAGGTTACCAAAAGAACAAACAGAACAACAAGAAAACAATTGCAAAACCAAATCAATTAGAAAAATCACCAGAAAGTCTGGTGTTGCAAAAGCCCTTGGTTTTGTTGGTTTGAAATTTAATTTACAGTTAATGCAGTAGCAACTTTGAATTATCTGTTATTTTTGTTAACAAGGAAGGGTTACTAAGATTTTAGTCTAGTAAAAGTTGACTTTAGCAGTAATCTAAGTCCACAAATCACTCTCCTGCATTAGCGGAAGAACTGGTCTATGCATAACTGAGACAGGAACTATATGACAAATCCTGAGGCTGGAAATCAGTGGAGGATTCTGGCATCAGTGAGGGTAGACAGCCCTCTCACTGGAACCACACCCTGCTCCACAGGAATTAAAGTAAGCCCGAATGCCCTGCCTAGCATGCTGTTCCGGGGCCCGCTATTTTTAGGGGCTCAGCGTTCTGGGGCCCCTAAAAATAGAATATAGAGCCAGAATGCTGCGTTCCGGGGCCCACCATTTAAAAATAGCAGGCCCCAGAATGCAGCATTCAGATTCCATTTGCTATTTTTAGGGGCGCACGTTCTGGGGGGCAGGGGCAGGAGCAGGACTCGGTGCGTTGCTGGGGAGCTCAAGCCCTGCCCCAAACCCCTCCCCTTCCACACCCTGCCCCAACCTGGGGCCTGCTTCCTCCTCCAGAGCCACGCTGCTGCCCCGCCCTTGGGCCCAGCACCCCACCTCTGCAGCCGTGCTGCCGCTGCTAACTATCGGGGTGGCCTGGCTCATGCTGGGGGGGCTTTGGGGGTGCTGGCATATGGGGGGGTAGGAGGTAGGGTCTGGGGGGGCCCACCATGCCGGAGGGGGGATCCACTGGTGTGGGAGGGGGGCGCACCCACTCAGGAGCATTCCAGGGCCCCCCCAAATTATACTTTAACCCCTGCTGCTCCACTTCTGGAAGACTTTCTCCCTTTTCTTTATCAGCAGTGAGTTCTGCCACCACCCAAGCTTGTCAGCAAAGGGCCAGCCTTGATACCAAAGAAGAAAGCCAGGAGATGGGACAGAGGAAGGGCTGCTGTGGAGAAAATTAGCCCTTGTCATACTTACCACTTTTTTCGGCGACAGTCAATGAGAGACACGCAAGGTACATAAAATATCTCGCATATTTCCCAACAACTTATTAAGAGCTCCCTACACACCTCACTAGGCTGACTGGAAGGCATTTACCACAACTCATGCTCTAGGGCTGGAGTTGTTATGGTGATTTCTGGGTCAACTGAGCGCATTTACACCAACTGCTCGATGGAAGCTGGAAGACTGTGCTGATGGCAGCAAAAAGACTTACTTTTAGTGAATTGATCTGTCTGCCTGCTATGAGGAAGGAAAAAAAATAGTTCCCTGGCTATGAGCCTGCCAGCGGAGACCATGTGTTGGATACACTGTGAACCATTTTCCAGTCAATTACTGCAGGGTTGATCCCACATTACTAATATTTTGTGAGGCAGACCCACTAGAGCTCTTCTAGGCATACTTTGTCTATCCGCTGGTTTTGATTTGATGCTGTATTGCTCATGACCTCCCCTTTGCTCTTTCACTTCCTCTTACCCTACAGGCACCCAACATTAATGCTACCACTTTTTGAACACTGAAACAAGGTGGAAAAGCAAGTAAGATGACTACACACAACACTGACTCACACGTACAGAAGCAAGAAGATGAACAATTAACCCATCAAAAAGTAAATACGCCTTCAGCCACAAGCACATCCCTTACCATTACTACAACTTCTGTATGCCACAGAGTGTGTCATGACAGTAACTCTGCCCTGCTGGGCCTACCTTTTTCTACAGCCCATTTACCAAACTATCCCTCTTGCCAGTACTTAAGAACGGAAGAATGGCCAGACTGGGTCAGACCGATGGTCCATTTAGCCCAGTGTCCTGTCTTCTGACAGTGGCCAATGCCAGATTTATCAGAATGCATGAAGAGAACAGGGCAATTATTGGGAGTGTCATCCCCCACCATCCAACCCCAACTTCTGGCAGGCAGAAGTTTAGGGACACCCAGAATATCGGGTTCCATGCTTGACCATCTTGGCTAACAGCAACTGAGGGGCCTGTCCTCCACAAATTTATTTAATTCTTTTCTTTGAACCCAGTTATACCTTTGATCTCCCCAACATCCCCTGGCAAGGAGATCTACAGGTTGATTGTGCTTCATGAGAAGAAACACTTCCTTTTTTTTGTTTTAAACTTGTGGCCTATTAACTTTGCAGGGGAACCTCTGGTTCTTGTGTTCTGCAATGGGGTAAATAACACGTCCTTATTCACCTTTTCCACACCAGTCACGATTTTATAGACCTCTGTCAGCTCCCCACTTAGTTGTCTCTTTTACCAGCTATCAGCCCCAGTCCATCTTTTTAATCTCTCATACAGAATATATATGGAGACAAACACCCTTTATCATTTTTGTTGCCCTTTTCCAATTCCAGTATCAATATTTTCTGAGATGGGACAACCAAACTACACACAGTATTCAAGGTGTGGGTGTACCATGGATTTATATAGTAATATTTTGATATTTACTGCCTTATTATCTATCCCTGTTCTAATGCGTCCTAATATTGTTAGGTCTTTAGACTGATCCTACACATTAAGCAGATATTTTCAGAGAACTATCCACAATGACTCCAAGCGCTCATTCTTGAGTGGTAACAGCTAATTTAGATCCCATCATTTTATATGTATAATCAGGGTTAAATTTTCCAGTGTGCATGCCTTCATATTTATGAACACTGAATTTCATGTGCCGTTTTGTTGCTCATCCACCGAGTACTATGAGATCCATTTGTAACTCTTTGAGGGCTGCTTTGGACTTAACTATCTTGAGTAACGTGTATTGTTTGCTAACTCTGAAATCTCACTGGCTTATCCTTCTTTCTAGAACATTTAGGAATATGTTGAATAGCACTTGCCCCATTACAGAATCTGAAAGACACCACTATTTACTTCTCTCCCTTTTGAAAACTGACCACTTATTTCCTTATTTCCTTCCTTTGTCTCCCATCTTTTAACCAGGTACCAACCAAGGAGAGAATCTTCCATCTTATCCCATGATCACTTACTTTGCCTAGGAACCTTTGGTGAGTGACCTTGTCAAAGGTTTCCTGAAAGTCTAAGTATGTTTTATCCCCTGGATACCCTTATCCATATTTATTGACCCTATCAAAGAACTCTAATAGATTGGTGAGGCATGATTTCCCTTTACAAAACCCACACCGACTCTTCCACCACAAACTGTGTTCTCTCATTCAAGCAAGGAGTCCTGTGGGACTTAGACTAACAACTCTATTTATTGCATGAGCTTTCATGGGAGAAAATGCAACTTCATTAGATGCTTTGACAAGGTGGGATTTTCTCCCCCAAAAGCTCATGCAATAAATAAGTTCGTTAATCTAAGTGCCACAGGACTCCTTGCTTGCTTTACTAAACTAGACAAACATGGCTGCCCCGTTGGAGCTTGTGTTCATTTAGGTGTCTGATCATTCTGTTGTCTACTCTGGTTTCAAACAATTTCCCTGGTAGTGAAGTTACACATACCAGACTATAACTGCCAGGATCACCCCTAAAACCTTTTTTAAAGTCAGCACTGCATTAGCTGTGGATATTTGGTGTAGAAGTACATTGTTTGGAGGAGACCACTAAATAGAGTGGAGGACAGAAAGCTGATATCACTAGGAGGGGCAGAGTTATCTGGGTGCACAGAAGTGTTGGAGCAGAGTAAGAAATGCAGTCACTCACTAATAAGTTTTTCTGTTCCACTTGCCTTTAAGTTGCCAAAGAAAGTCAGACATACTGCCAGAAAATTATATCCATATGAAAGATTTTATCTAACAAAGATTTTTTTCCATTGGTGTATAAACTTTCAGTTTTGACAAAGTCTAAAAATGGCACTGCATCCAATTATAAAATCCTCAAACTACACCAGGGATGAGATTTACTTAGAACATACCTATCTACCAAATTTTGTGTATGGAATATAATTTAAAAGAAAAAAAGGTCAACAGAATGGTCAGACTGCCATGGACAAATTTCAATTAAAGCCCAAATTTAAAAGATTTCTCTGAAAAAGTTATGAAACGAAACCAGGAAAAGCTAGGCAGAAAACTCAAAACACCACTGCTTCCACGGATGTGCTTTACATGGATTCGATTTTCCGAGAGTGGGGTTATCCCCAGATAGATCTCTTTGCCTTGGAGCAAAACAAGCTTGAAACCTTCTGCTCCTTCAGTGGCCGCAGCCTGGGTTTGAAGGTGGATGCATTTCAGATCCCCTGGATGGGCCTAAGCTGTTATGTCTTTCGACCAATGCCTTTGATCCCAAAAGTGTTGCAAAAGATCAGACAAGACAGAGCGAGACATCATTGGTACACAACCTTGCTGGACCTGTCAGTCAAGATCATATAGCGCTTCCACTGCTGACAGAGCTGCTCTCCCAAGACTGTTGCACTTTGGTCCATCCAAACCTGAGGACCACACATGGAGGTGAAAGAAACCTCCATGGTTGATGCAGCGGGAACTCCAGTGCTCCGAGGTGGTGCGGGAGGTTCTGTGTAGCAGCAGGAAACCTGCTACCAGAGCCACATACAAGGCCAAATAGTCAAGATTTGTGGCTTGGGCTTTGAATAGGCAGCTAGCATCACTGTGGGCCCCAGTTCTGGTGATCCTGGACTACTTGTGGCCCTTGAAATTCAAAGGTTTTGTCACCTCTTTGATTAAGGTGCACCTGGCAGCAATTTCTGCATTTCATGAGAGTGCTGAAAAAGGACTGGTTTTCTCCAATCTTATGGTTAAGCATTTTCTAAAGGGCCTGGACAGGCTGTTCCCTTCAGTGGCCCAGTGGGATCTGAACTTGGTCCTGACAGTGCTTACGGGTCCTCCCTTTGAGCCACTCACCTTGTGCTTGTTGCTTTACCTCTCCTGGAAGATTGCCTTCCATGTGGCCATCACTTCTGCCAGGCATGTGTCAGAGATCCAGGCTTTAACTTCAGGCCTGCCATATACTGTCTTTTTCAAGGAGAAAGTTCACCTGTGCCTGCATCCGGCTTTTCAGCCTAAAGTGGTCACCAACTTTCACTGTAAATCAGGAAATTATTCTCCTGGTATTCTACCCAAAACCACATGCCTCAGGAAGAGAGTGCAGGTGCACACAATGGATGTTAGACGTTGCCTTCTACATTGAGAGAATGAAGCCTTTTCGGAAGTCCACTCAGCTGTTTGTGGTGGTGGCAGACAGAATGAAGGACCAGTCGGTTTCAGCTCAGCGCCTCTGAGTGGATAGTCTCGTGCATTCGGGAATGTTATTCACCGGCAAAGGTCCCCCTCCAACGCTTAAGGCCCACTCAACTAGGGCTCATGCATTGTCAACAGCATTTCTGGCAGGAGTACCACTCCTCGATATTTGCAGAGCAGCCACAGGGTCGCTGGCCCACATGTTTACAAGCCACTATGCAATCACCCTGCAGTCAAGGGAAGACACCGCGGTTGGATAAGCAGTGCTGCAGTCCGTGAGACTATCATTCTGACCCTCCGCCTATGGTAAGACTTGTGATTCACCTAACATGGAACGGACAGGAGCAATCACTCGAAGAAGAAAGGGAGGTTACTTACCTGTAACCGGTATTCTTTGAGATGTGTTGCTCCCGGCCATTCTACTTCCTTCCCACCTTCCCCTCTTCAGAATAGGTAGCAAGAAGGAACGGAGGAGGATCGGGTCAGCTGTGCCTTACATAGTGAGTCGCACAGGCGCCACTACAGGGGGCTCCACAGCCGACCCTCTGGGGACTTTAGGGGAGACGTTCTCCAGCTAGCAGGGCATGTGGCATGCACACACCTAATATAGAATGGCCAGAAGCAACACCCCTCGAAGAACACCAGGTACAAGTAAGTAACCTCCCTTTTCAAATTAACATTATTTCAAAATTATTATTTCAAAATAGAAGTCCAGGGTAGACTCTCTATTTTGAAATAGGGGAAAGCAGTGAAAAATATAAGGTCATTATTTCAAAAAAAGACATTCCACAGCTTGGAATGGCTTTTTTCAAAATAACTATTTCAAGGGAATTGCTCTTTTGAAATAAATGCAGGATTCGTTATTTCAAAATAGCGCTTCATTTTTCCAAAATAACAAAGAGCTTATTTCGAAATAGCAAAATGCCTGCATGGACAGGTAAAAAGTTTTTTCCAAATAAGCCTCCTTATTTCAAAAAAGCGTTTCAGTGTAGACATACCCAAAGGCTGGAGATTCCACAGCTTTGTAGGGAAGCCATTCGACTGCTTCATGAGCCTCCTAGGGAAAAAGTTTTCCTAACATCCATCCTGGATCTCCCCCTCTGCAGCTTGAGACTATTGCTCCTACTTCTGTCACCTACCACAACTGAGAACAACCCAGATCCATTCTCCCTGGAACCCCCTTTCAAGCAGCTGAAGGCTGCTATCAAATCCCCCCTCACTCTTCTCTTCTGCAAATTAAACAAGCCCTGTTCCCTCAGTCTCTCCTCATAAGTCATGTGCTCCAGCCCCAAATCATTTTCTTTGCCCTCTCCTGGATTCTCTCCAATTTGTCCACATTCTTTTTTTAGCATAGGGACCAAAACTGGACACAACACTCCAAATAGGGCCTCACCAATGCCGAATGGCGAGAATAATCACACACCTTGATCTGTTGCCAAAGCTCCTGATAATATAGCCCCATATGCCATTAGCCTTCTTGGCAATAAGGGCCCACTGTTGACTCATTTCCCGTTTCTTGGCAAGTGTAACCTCCAAGTCCTTTTCTACAGAATTGCTGCCTGGCCAATTGGCCCCCCCTCTGTAGCAGTGCATGGGATTCTTTCATCCTAATTGAAGGACTTTGCATTTGTCCTTGCTGAATCTCATCAGATCTCTTTTGTCCAATCCCTCAATTTGTCTTAGGTCACTATCCTGCCCTCTGGTGTACCTGCCACTCCGTCCAGGTTAGAGTCACCTGCAAACTTGGTGAGGGTGACTCCACTTCATCCTCCAGATCATTAATGAAGATGTTGAATAAAACCAACCGCAGGTGTGAACTCTGGAGCAGTCTGCTTGTTACCAGCTGCCAAGTAGACATTGATGCATTGATCACCACCTGGTGACCTCAATGATCTAAGCAGCTTTCTTGCCACCTTACAGTTAATCCATCCAACTTGTACTCTTTAACTTGCTGGAAAGAATACTGTGGGAAGCACATAAACACCCATAAGCACGTTAAAGATGAAAACCTCCAGGGCTGTGACCCTTCTGATCCCACTAGCAAGCCTCTAACAATTATGCAGATTTTGCAGCATGTAGGTAAATTACCATCTCTCCTTATTTTTGCCAGGAAGGAGACGGGAAAAAATCGACCTCTTGCATCACATCATTGAGAATCACTGTGTTGGCTAAGTTCCAAGGATTTTCTCCCACTAAAGCTCATGCAATAAATAAATTTGTTAGTCTTTAAGTGCCACAGGATTCCTTGCTTACTGTACATCAGCTAAATTTGACATTACAAGACATTATTATAACCCCTTTCATGGACTAAGCGGCCACTCCTTTGGGGACACAGCGGTTGACACTGTGTTTTACGTACAAATCACTTCTTAATATGAAGGAACCGACTTTGGAACATTACTGGGGATTTCACAGTATTGGCAGCTCGCAGGTGCCTCTAGCAGTATCTCAGGGTGGGGCGGTTAAGAAACCTCAAAAACCTGGGGGAAGGAGGGATCTCACCCAATTAAGTGCTGAAAGCATGGGGTAGGAATCCAGTGAGATCATCATTTCAGGGCAGAATTACAGAGAAATTTACTGGCTGGATTTGGAGCTTTTGATTTATTATCTAGTCCATTGAACTCCCACAAGGAGAATTTGTAGGAGCTGGTCTTAGAATGCTACAAATGCCATCTCAAGCTCGCACACAGGAAAAGCTTAATATTACTGGGGCACTTGGGTGACCAACCCAACACCGTTCTACAGTTGACTGATCAAAAGGGGCTACATAGGACACCTCTCCTCTAATACATTTGACAATGCAGGTCCCGGCCTAGTCATATAAATAACTATTGCATTCAAAAAATATTTACACTCAGTATTGCACATACCTTTTGATTTACAAATGCCGTGTCTCCTTGTGTATAAGAAAAAGCACAACAGGAGCAATGGGACAACAATAAGGCTGTAGAGATTTTGTCCATGTTCTATTTGAATTTCTTCCTCTGCAAAATAGTAAACATATCAAGGGAAATGGAACATCTTTCAGTACTTCAAATATAACCCAGCATAGTCCTGATGTTATAGATAGCCAGAAATATTCATATAAGATTAAATTTTTTGGAAGAACATTAGCTGTCTTGGGTTTTCTCCCCACCCGGGGTCCCACCTGTTGCAAGGAATAAGTAGGACATCAGGAGCACAAACACTACTTGGTGAGGAAGAATAAAGAACATCTGTGCTGGTGCACTGTGGAGCCTGGAGTGGAGAATGCTACTGGGGGGATTTAATGTAGCAACAGATTGCATGTGGGGAGGAATCTTTCCATGCAGTCAGTACAGATAGTAGTTGTGGGGGATAAAGCAACTTTGTGGTGGTGACTTGATCTCAAGTGCACCCTGGAAACTGTCTACACTTTGAGCAGGGCACATGCTTCCCAGCTTGAAAGTCATGCTAGTATACTAGAAAGAGCGTAGTTGTGACAACACAAGCAGTGGAAGGGGCTCACCACCATGAATATGTACCTCTGACAGGCCTGCCGATTCCTCAGTGAGAGCTAGTGTATGTATCCTCAAGCTGGGATCACAGCCCCAGCTAAAAGAATAGAAATACCCTCTGAGACCCTGTCTACATGCCAAATTTTGCTGGCATAGCTATGCCACTCAATGGTGTGGAAAAAAAATTTCCCAGTGTAGGCATAGCTGTGCCAGTAGAAGAGGGCTTCAATCAATCAATCAATCAAATCATAGGGCTGGAAGTCTGCTTTGCTAATGTTTGGAGAGGTGGCGCGACTGTGCCTCCAGAAAGTCCTTTTGCCAGCATGCACTGTGTCTACATGGAGGCGTTCCATCGTACCAAGGTTGCCAACCATCCAAAATGTATGGACAGTCATTAAACAAAGTGAAATTTCACCACTGTCAGTAAATCCATAAATAAATGAAAATGTCTATAAAACTGGGTAGATATAAAGTATGCCTATTTTGGCACTGATTGTTACTGTTTGGAATCATTTCTTGTATAATAAACTACACAGATCATGACCTTATAATTTCAAATATTGCACAAGCCAGAAGAACCTGACTGATCAATTAACAGCACCAAAAGCAACTGTATAATTCCAAATTCCTGTATACCAAGATATCACGAGTGAGAACACACTTTTGTGACATTATTATACTTTTTATGGTATTTTCAGTGATGGCAGTAAAAAGTTACTGTGACAGGAAAAAAAAATCCACTTCAGATCTTCACGTCAGAAAAACCAAAATGCCAGGTTGGCAACCTTGGCCAGTATGGCTCTATCTGCAAAGCATCTGTTCTGTAAACATGACCTGAGCTTACAGAAGAAGTGGGTGCTCCAGAGTAATGTTGGTGGATGAAAGGGCAACCAATTTAGTTCAGTGATAGACGGCAATAGTTGGGCAGGTTAGAGAAAGATCAGATGTCTGGTGTCAGACTTTTAGCAGAGGGTGAAATTAGAACTGAAGATGCCAAGGATCCTTCTTTGTCCTCTTTCTTTAGCCTCATAGGCTTAGATTCCCATGTTCAAAGTAAGAACTGTACATGGAAAGCAGGGGGATTGGCCTGACGAGCTAGGAGTTGGGAGAAACTGTTAAATCAATCACACTTTAAAGAGGTGTGAATGTGGGATCTCTCAGCCTTGTTATAAAGAGATCATTCCCACACTTGTGCTCAACATTCATACCTGTAACAGTAGCTCTTCAAACAGCAAATTTCATTGTAAAGGGGACACTGGTGGCTTGTTACCTATTTCACTCAGGGAGGCTGTGATAGGGCATGTGATAGGCAAGGCGTACCTAACACAGAAAGCTGCACCATCTGTTCGCTCGGCAGTGTTTCATCATATTAAAAAGCATGACAGGAATAGTTTCCTGTATCATTCAGTGTTAGACTTTTCAGCAGCAGAGATGCGTTGCCTTTGGAAAATTCCCAAGGAAAGAGCTGGGTTCTCCCTCGAAATCTCTTTCCTTGCTGCTCTAGATGATCTTCGCCATTGTAGAAACTGTGCACTATTTCCTGAGTTTCGGATCCCTGCCAGTTAACCGTCACTTCTGAAAGATAGAATCATAGAATCGTAGGGTTGGAAGGGACCTCATAGATCATCTAGTCCAACCCCCTGCCAGAGGCAGGACCACTCCCACTAAACCATCCCAGTCAGGGTTTTGTCCAGCCGGGCCTTAAACACCTCCAAAGATGGAGACTCCACCACCTCCCTTGGCAGCTCATTCCAAGGCTTCACCACTCGCCTAGTAAAAAAGTTTTTTCTAATATCCAGCCTCGACCTCCCTAACTGCAACTTGAAACCATTGCTCCTCGTTCTGTCCTCTGTTATTACCGAGAACAGTCGAGCTCCATCTTCCTTAGAACATCCCTTCAAGTAGTTGAAGGTTGCTATCAAATCCCCCTCAATCTTCTCTTCCGCAGACTAAATAAGCCTAATGCTTTCAGTCTATCCTCATAGGGCTTGTGCTCAAGCCCTTTAATCATTTTGGTTGCCCTCCTCTGAACTCTCTCTAGCATGTCCCTGTCCTTTTTGTAGTGGGGAGCCCAAAACTGAACACAGTATTCTAGATGTGGCCTCACCAGTCCAGAATAGAGGACAACCTTCTCTCCAACCACACAGGACAGGAGTATGTCTTTATTTACAACCTTTTTGATCACACAACATGTGCAGCCTATGAAAAGAATGGGGGATTGGTTACTCCAATTCATCCTTTCATTTTCTTCAACCATATTTTGGTCACCTAGGAAAGTTACTCAAAAACCTTGGTTCTGCACCATTGAGCTCAATGGGAAGCATGGATTGGAGACACGTCTCGCAATGACCTGTAAGCATACCCTGAATTTACTTTAATCTAGACTCTTCCCAGAATCAGTTCTAAGATGTGACATTCCATGAAAGAACCTCTCAGATACATCTCCACTTGTCTTGCATATATTTATTATTATTATTATTACATTTGCTCTTCCAAAGATTTTTTGGCTAAAATCAATCCCCCTTCCCACACTTCTCAGCCGATCCTCTCTTTCCTATGAGCCTGCAGGTGCATAGTGAAAAGTCACCTTCTATACCCCCTGTGCCTCAAACCTCAGAACTCTGTTACACTCAAATGTGGAAGACACTGCCCTATCTCCTGAAGTCAAAGGTGATTTCCCAAATGGGAAACATCTTGTCTTTAGATACATACATGCTCCAAAATCATTCCCTTTAAAAAGCTGCAGGAATGAGTCTTGGCACGTTTTGTCCTCCTCTTTCTAATTCCCACATGCAGACAATTAGCCCCTAATTATGATAGGGTTTGGGAGGGTTCCCTACCAGCAAAAGATGCAGAGCTGTGAAACAGCTGATGTTACAAATATTCCACATGTATTTCAACACAACCAAAGAGAGCAGAACTCAGAAAGGCTGGTGTTAACAAATCTACAGAGCTAACCGCCCCCATGCAAACTTAACACTGTCAGACTGGGTCTGAATAGGGACTTAGAAAGGCTAACTAGCTACAAAACATATTTTTAGTTCTTGACATTCTCACCCTTTCATTGGGTATGTCTACACTACATGTTTAAGTTGACTTAAGGAGGCGTAAGTCAACTAAAGCAAAGCCCTGTCCACATTTGGAGTTCATTAAGTCGACTTAAGAGCTTCCTTAAGTTGACTTAATTCCTGCCCTTAAAGTCGACTGTAAGGGTTAAGTCGACTTTTTATAAAGTCAACTTAACACAATGTGGACATTAAAGTCAATTTAATAAAGTCAACTTAGTGCAGTGAGACCATGTAAGTTGACTTTATAAAGTCGACTTAAGTCAGGGGACCCATTTAAAGTCGACTTTATTAAGTCAATTTTAAATGGGTCCCCTGGCTTAAGTAGACTTTATAAAGTCAACTTACTGCAGTGTGGGCTTACTAAGTAGACTTAATAAGGTCTGCTTAAGTCGACTTTAAGTAGACTTTATTAAGTCAACTTAAGAAAGTCAACTTAGCTTTTGTAGTGTAGACGTAGCCATTGATTGTTGTTAATGGTCCACATCCACACTGTTTGCATTAAAACAACTTGTTTGTTTTGCTGAAATAGACTCACAGACTATCCCTCTGGAACTGTTTGACTTGACCTTGTCACTCACCCTTCTCTGGATGTGTGTATATATGCACCTAACATACTGTACTGTCCATTTCATCTATCTGAGGAAGGGGCATTCTACCCATGAAAGCTCCTGTGATAAATAAATGTGTTAGTCTATAAAAGTGCCACAGGACCCCTTGTTTCTTTTCATACCGACAACATTGCCATATAGAATTATGAGGATTAGATTGAGATCTGTAGGGCAGGAACATTAAAATTTTAGATCTAACCAGAGCCCTACATGCGACTTGCCACCAGATGTCAGAACATGATAATATTAGAGCTGAAAACAGATCTCAGCCCTGATCCCCATTCTCCTATGCTACCCTCAAGACCACATGTTCTCTTAGCTAATGACTTAAGTGAGAGTAATAAGATTGTTCATTGGCAGAGCTTGTATGTCCAGGCTGTCAAAAATTAATCTGGTTTTAATATGAAGTGGAAACAAACTTGTTTTACTATTAATAATCCTGGACCCAATACCAGTCAAGGAAAGCAAGTTGCATTCTGTCTGGCCTCATACATCAACAGAATTATTATTAGTGGTGAAGATGAAAGAAGCAGAAAGAACCCAATTTGGCTTTCAGGGTTAAGAAAGGGCAGGAGTTTTAAAAAAAACCCTTCTTGTTAATTGATCAAATTTAATCTGGAGTCCGAAGAGGACTAACAATGGGAAAGCAATATTTAAATATTAAATAAAATATTTAAATAATTAAATGTAAAATTACAAAATATTTTATGGTAATCTGTAAGCATGAATAAACGGAGATGAACTAAAATGAATTAAAAAGCAAAGGTTCATTTTTTCAATAAAATGCCATTGTTCTGTGATCTCATTTGAGACTGACAAGAGATACCTTGGTAAGATGTCTAAACTGTTTTTCATATTAGGCTAATTGTCAAATGGGAATTAGAGTGAGCTGTGCATTTACAAATATAATTCATAGTTTTAGGGGTCAATAAAAACATTAACTACATAAATACGCTTATGAAAATCAGTAAACCACACACTTCATAGTGAAAGAGATCTCTGTTTTAGTGACTCATGAAATGATTTTATTGTGGTTTGTGGTTTCATTATACTGCAATCGCTGTGGGGGTTTTCCCATGGCAAAAGGTGGTGTGGTCAGGGTTGAGAGATTAAGGAGCGGAGGCTAACCTACTGAGGACCTAAATTATAAGAATAAATCAAAATAGGAAACATGCAGGCTCTTAAATATAACTTACATCTCTACCACAGAACAGAAGTTCAGCTGGCAGGACTACTCCCTGCACCCTGCGTCCACTCTCCCATTAACTGAGTGAATGGAAGACTGCACCCAAATTCAAATCTGACAGCCTCACAGCAGTGACACTTGATTCAGGAAACGCCATCCAGCTTTCCAGAAGACTAAACTGACACACAGATATCAAGTCTGACAACGGCCATACCTACATTAGGAAATTCACCTGGTGCTAAAGCTGGCTACGGTCGCAGTAATGAGCAGCAGAAGCAGCTGTGGTGTACCATGGGTCTCCAACCTACAGGCTATGCTTACATGTCTGCCATCAGTGCAGGCCTGTTTCCTGCTCTCCCCCACTCCTGCTCCACCGCCCCCTCTGTGGAGGTGATCGGGTTCAGTTGGGAATGGGAATCCCAGAGGCAGATGCCCTGGGACCGCCCAGTGGTCAAGGCAGGAGGTCACAATAGGCTCTGCTCCCAGCCCTGCTTTACTTCTTTGGAAACTAACACAGCGTGGAGAGATGAGAAGATGTGGGTGTGTGAGAATCTCACCTCCTTACACAGCTTGACATAAATGATGCCTACACAGTCACCATGTGCACCAAGCTTACCAGAGTCCAGGTTAGCAAATCTGGCTTCTGCCGTCCATGCAAACACATCCCAACAGCAGGTCTCTGGATTGATGCTCCAATCCAAGAGCTCCAATTACAGGTAAGTAATTCTCCTTTCATATCTTGTTAGGGTTTTGGTGGCAGACAGCGTCATCATTTCACTTTAAATGTCATTTAATGTATTTGCTGTGGCACTTTGTGGGCAGATTTGATCCTCTCCTTACATGGCAACAGCTTTCCTTTCCAACAGACTATGCAAAGGTCTACACAAGTAACTTTTCCTGGTATAGCAACATCTGATGGGGGGGTAGGAGGATATTTTTTTAAAGAAAAACATTCCTATGCTGGTTAAAAACAGTAGGGTCGACAAAGCTCAGCCGGAAAGTATTTTTAGCTTATTTCAACGTATATCCTAGCTTATTTCCTCTCCAAGTCATTACATGACCTTCTGGCAAAACAGGGAAAGTAATTTTGTATGTAGGACACTAGACGAATGACTAAGATTAAGCATTTTAAGAATAGACATGGAAAGGGCTGAGTTAAATACAAATACTAAAAAACAAGGCAGGGCAGGAACCAGTGAAATATTTGATTTCTGCTCCAATAGCATCACCCAGAGATTCTGGGTGGGACCCCACTCTGCTAAGTACTGTAAAAGCATAGTAAGATCCCTAGCCATCAGAGTTTATTAAACGCCCCAAATTTTCAGTAATGTAGAGTTCAGACTGCCCTGTGTTGCCATGTGCCCTTCCAGAGCACGGAGAGTGAAGAGTGGCAGACCTTAAACATCAGTAAAGACTGAGTTGTGGGACACAGCGCTCCTGCAACATAACCTTACCCTCTGGAGCTGGCACGAGCCCTGGGAACATTTCAGTAATGAGGGTGCAAATGTCAAACTACCAAGGGAAGTGGTGGATTCTTCATCTCTTGAGGTCTTCAGAGCCCACCTGGTGGCCTTTTTGGATGGTATTTTAGCGAAGTTATTGTGTGTGACAGAGGAGGAGGGGGGAATCCACTGCTGTGTATAATATGCAAGAGGGCAAACTAGATGATCTATTCATCCCTTCAGGTTTAAAGATCTATAATAAGTAGGCACGAGGAAAAGAGACTTTAACAGGAATACAGCCAATATTCCCACATTGATCTGAAAAGACTCAGAAATTCAATGTTTACCTGGAGACCGAAATTTACAGCAAGTAGATGTTTTGTATGTAAAAAACTGCAAATTGAACAGCTTTTAATAGTGTTAGAACTTAACCCAAACCATGGTGTCCTGACAGATCCACTTGATTGAGAGCAAGTCTTTTGAAATGTTCCTACAAGCTTAAAGAAAGTCGTCCATTAGTGCCACAGGGCTCCTTGTTTTCCAAAAATCAGTGAGACAGGTTTCAGTAAAGCACCATATATAATCATGTATAAGCTGAGCAGTTTCTTCCCTGAAATTGCCTTTGAAAAAGGCAGTCAGCTTATAGATGGGTACATACAGTAGCTGGGAGTTTTGAAAACTGTACTGAGCATGCTAAGAATGGGAGCCCCAGCAAATGGTGTGGCCTCTTGAGTGGCCAGGTGTGATGAAGTAAGAAAACCTCTTGGGTTACTGTGGTTCTTCTTTTCTGTTCCTGTTCTTTGGTGATGGTATTCTGGTGATGGGACACAGGGGTGTGATAACTATAGGTGCCACTAGGGGGGGAGAGGCTTTAGTGCGACCTTACCTGGACCCCCTGGGGGTGACAGGTTGTGGCCGGTTTAGACCAGGGGCAGGGCAGCTGGACAGAGGGGAGAACAAAGGGAGGAAGGAAGATGGAGGTCGGAGGGGCAGGACCTCCGGGGCTTGTCCTGGGGGTTTACTATCTGCCCTCCTAGGTGATCTGAGAGCCAACTGTCCTAGCTGCTGTGCAAAGTGGATTGCTAATAAACCCTCTGACTGCTACGCTGGCTGAGTGTCACTGCTGATTGGGACGGCTGGGACCCTCGTAGGGGGAATAACCCCCCCCCCCAAGGGAGACCAAACAGAGCAAGGATTGGACTCTCTGGGCCTGGATTTGGGAAGCTGGCTACAGGTAGCGTGGAGACCCTGGTGAATGGGAGAAAGCTCCACCGTAGCAGAGTCCCTGGTGGGCTGTGAACAGAGGGGATCCAAGAGGCTTTTCTGGGTTCTCCGTGACACCAGGTAAGGGGGGTTGGCCTGGGGGAACCAGGATCAGAGCAGGGGGGGTGGTGTAAGGGAAGGGATCAGGGCAGAAGAGTGTAAAGGAAGGTGTTGGGGCCTCGAAGGAAGCGGCAGCACAGGGCCGGGGATGTACGACAAGGGATCGGGACCTTTGGGGAAGTAGCAGCACAGGGCAGAGGGGTTCAAGGAAAGCTGGTGGCACGGGAGGGGGTCCAGATCTCTCCGTAGCCACCATGGTTGGGGAGCAGGAGGCTTACTGGCTCACGGCTCCTGCCATTGTAGGAAGCAGCAGGAACTAGCTTCAGCTTTGAGGCTGATTTTAAACCTCAGTTTATATATGTGTCCTGCATTTTTTCAGGCTTCTAGGTCTTGTAACCAAAGATTGGCTTATACACGAGTATATATGGTAGGTGGGTTAGCAAAGAGGAAGCTCAAAAGGCCACAACAGCAGCCTTCCTGAAACTCGTCTGTAGCTTTTCCATGACCTGAAGAGGAAAGTGGAGGAGAATTTCCACCACACCCCCCTTGCATTGTGTATCATCTGACATGCCTACTTACTGGGCCCTGATCATCTATTCATCTTGCCTTTCATCCCATCTTTCCCCACATAACCTTGCTAGCCCTCTGTATTAATCCCATAACTTGGCTTTTGAAGGTTTCCCTTAAACTGCAGAAAGGCTCCAATAAGCTTCAGAGCGTGAGAAGCATCACATTTTATTTTGCTTTTGCACCTTCCATTGTGTTTGTTTTCAGCTGTGCCTTGAATATTAACTTGAAACCAGGTGGAATCCCTCCTCTCTACGGCAGTGGTTCTCAGCCACTGTGTCGGGACACATTACTGTGTTACTTCACAGCAATAAGTGTGTTGTGGAGATCCAGGAAGATGACTGGATTCAGTCCAGGGTGGGTGGGCTCATGTGTCCTGTAGGGTCGTGATATGCCACCAAGCGTGGAATGCCCTATACAAGATTGAGAACCACTGCTCTACAGGCTTGCCTACACAAACATTCAGTTCGTGGCAGGCCTGCCAACAGGAATTTCAGGCCCTGGAGACAGAAGAGCCTCACCCCACCCCTTTTGCCCACGGCCCCACGTCCTACTCTGCTCAGACCCCTTCCTTCTTCCACACTCATCCTTTCTCCCGGTGGCAAGTGACAGCTGTAGGGGCTGCATGGGGAGGCAGGACTTGTCACGTGGTGGTGGGAGAGGAGAGGAGAGATGCATTTGACAAGCAACAATGGGGGAGATGCGACTATACAGATGCCAAGTGGGGAAAGAGGGTGTGAAAAAGTAGAGGTGAGGAGGACATGGTAGTGAGCACGATGGGGGCAGGGCCTCGAGCAGAAGAGGTGAGATGTGGAGGTGGCCTCCCCTGAGGGGAAGTTTTCACCCCATCACCCATGGGCCAATCCCCTTTAAAAATCATGAGGCCCCAGGGCAAGTGCCCCCTTTCCCTTATCCCCATCAATTAATCTGACTTCTGGCAAAGTGGGGTGTGAATCTGCTGTGCACTAGCCTGTCACCTGCCCTGATGTAGCTGCTATAAGGAGGATGCTCTACAGCAGGGGTTTCAAACATGTGGCCCAGGGAATCCCCATCTGCAGCCCTTAACATAAACTGGTATTCAGGGGTTCCATATCCCTGGCCAGCTTTTCAAAACCTCCACTGGCTGGGAGCTGGCAGCTGAGCGGCAGCTGCCCGACTCCCACCTGGGGTCCTGCCCCAGTGCTTCTGAGCCACTGGCAGTGCCTCCAGCCGCATGTCCCCCTCCTCAGCAGGGCCTCAGCACAGGCAGTCACATTGCCGGCCAGCCAGGGAGGAGCTGGAGCCTGCCGCCACCTGTGAGTCAGGGGCAGGCAGAGCCCTGCAGGGCTGTCTGCGGGGGGTCAGGGCTGCAGGAACCCTCTCCTCTCCCTCTTCCAGCTTCTTTCAAGAGGCTCATAGCCACAGATGGCCCCTGCAGCTTTTTACAAGTGGCACAGGCAGTTTCTGAGCAGCAGCCAGTCTGAGAGGGCTCTTGCCACTGTGAGAAGCCACAGGAACAATCTCCCTCTTCCAGCCTCTTGCAAGAGGCTCGGAGCAGAGGATGGCCCTTGCAAGAGGCAAGAGCAGTCTCCGAATGGCTGCTGCTCAGAAACTGCCTGTGCTGCGTGTAAAAAGTGGCACAGACCGTCTCTGGCTCCGAGCCTCTTGCAAGAGGCTGGAAGAGGGAGAGGGTTGCTGCAGCTTCTTACAAGAAGCAAGAGTCATCTCCAAGTGGCACTGGGAGACTGCTCCTGCCACTTGTAAGAAGTGGCATGGGCCCTCTTTTCTTTTTCTCTGCCTTCCTTTTCCTTCCCTCTTTCTTTTCTCTCCTCTTCCTTCTTTCTTTCCTTCACTCAATTTAAAAAAGAAAACTTTAATATTTTAAGTTAAAAGCTTTCTAAAAATTTAGTTTCAATTAAAAATTCATACAAATTCAATTATACCCAGTTCATTAATTCTATTTACAATCACTTTGAATTCAATTAAATAAACTGATGACCCTGCCCTATGAAGAGTTTTCAGTAATGCATCCCTTGGGCCAATATCCTAGTCCTCCTGTGGCCCTCATGGTGATCTGAGTTTGAGACCCCTGCTCTGCAGTGAAGAGAGCGAGCTCTCTGACTTGGCATGGTTAATCTAACTCTGCGAGAGGTGGTTGCTATCAGTGGGAGAAGCTATCCACCAACATGGCCCTGTCTACACCTGTGCTTCTGTCAGTATAATGACATCATGTTAGATGTCTTCAAGTGCCCAGGGCCTGACAACATGAACCCTAGAATACTCTAGGAGCTGACTCAGGAGACTGATGAGCCATTGGCTATTATCTTTGAAAGATCATGGAAGACTGGAGAGGTCCCAGAGGGCTGGAAAAAAGCGTATATAGTGCCCATCTATAAAAAGAGGAATAAGGACAAGCCAGGAAATTAAAAACCAGCCAGATTAACCTCTGTACCAAGAAAAATAAAGGAGCGAATAAATAAGAAATCCATTAGCAAACATCTAGAAAAGAACAAGGTGCTAAGTGATAGTCAGCATGTATTTGTGAAGAATAAATCATGTCAAACCATCTTGACAGCATTCTGTCGTGGGGTAATGAGCCTTGCGGATAGAAGAGAAGTGGCAGATGTCAAGAGAATCACACGGCAGCTCAGAAATGGAGAAGTCAAGGGGGTTTGGAAACAAAGAGAAACACTTTGAACACATTGGGGCTTTTTGCCAGAGAAACTCCACCATGAAACATCTACAGGAAGGCCTGGGCTCTGCCTTTGAAGAGGCAGAGATGCCTGCAAATCATCGGAGCCAAACTTGGAGGCAAGAAAGATGAGAACAGGCTAAAGTGTGATCATAGATAGTGTTATTAGATTAGTAAGCAGTTTATATCCTTTATTTTTGATTGTGGCTACTTCAGACTCATTTCTTAAACATAGTGCCACAATTTGCTATATACTCACTTAAAATCATATCCTGATCAATAAACTAGTAGCTGTTTTATCTAGAGCTGTGTGGACTTGAGAGGGGGTGAGTAGGGGAGGCTGAGTACAATCCATTTCACTGTTAAATGGATGGATGTGAGATTATGGTGATTCTAGAAGGGTCCCAATCCCTGTAAAACAGAAGGCCCCACTGTGGTACCTGGGACTGCGGGCGTTCATTTCGGGACCACCCCACAGCACACCCCTATTGTTTGGAACTGACGGCACACAGAAGGCAAGTGTGGACTGACTCAGGAGTGAGTGGTCACCTGGCATAGCAGGGTAAGTCAGCGGCCAGGAATGGAGACGGGGCACGCAGGACCAGATTTGGGGAGCAGCCTGTCACAGAGGGGTTGAGAGTGCTTTGGAGGATACGATCACAATCAGTGCTGGATTTAGGCACAAGCCAAATAAGCCATGGCTTAGGGCCTCTCATTATGAGGGGCCTCTAAATAGGTCAGAAATAATCAAGAAGATTTATCATATGCAAATGGCTTTTTGCAAGCTGTATGTTTTATTTAGTTTTTTCATTGCATCTTAGCATATGTGTATATGCAAACATAATGGTTTATCATTTATTTTTTCTTTACCCTTTCTGTTATAATGTAATACACTTGTTTTCTCTTTATTTTTTTTATGGTATGGGGCCTCTGCATCTTGACATAGCTTACGGCCTCCATGTCTTAGTCCAGCCCTGATCATAATTCAAAATGATTTGGACAAACTGGTGAAATGGTCTAAGGTAAACAGAATGAAATTCAGTATAGATAAGTGTAAAGTACTCCACTTGGTAAAGAACAATCCATTGCACGTATACAAAATGGGCACTGACTATCTAGGAAGGAGTATTGGGGAAACGGATCTGGGTGTCAGTGAACCACAAGCTAAATAGGAGTCAACAGTGTAATGCTGTTGCAAAAAAGCAAATACCAATCTGGGATGTATAAACAGGAGTATTGCAAGTACCGTATATACTCACATATAAGCCAAGACTTCTGAGCCTTGAAATCACCCTTAAAAACGGCACTCAGCTTATGCGTGGGTCAGGCCAGCAGAGAGCAGCCCTGATCTACGAGGTTTTAAATCTCCCACCCTGAGTATGCTCAGGGCAGAAGCCCCAGCATGTGTCCAGAGTGGCCATGTTGAGGAGTCAGCCTGGGCACGGGTTAAAGTAAGGGGAGGGAGCCCCAGCCTCTGTTGTAGCTGCTGGAGCAGTGAGAAAAGAGGGCTCTGGGTGTGTTGGCCCAGGGGAGCCAGTGTCAGGGCCTGGGGGTTAGGGAGGGTGTCAGGGACTGCAGGAAAGGCGGCATCAGGGCTCAGAGGTTAGGGGAGGTTTGGGGAAAGTGGAAACACAGAGTGGGGGAGTGAGGGGCCTGAGGCCACGCAGGGGACCTCATCTTATATACAGGTCAGGGCCGTCCTTAGGGGCGGCGAAAGGGATGATCACCCTGGGCCTGTGCTTTTGTGGGCCCTGCACTGTCCTGCTGTGAGCAGGACAGTGTGGGGCCCGAACCACTGCCCCCCACTGCTGGCCCTTTCTCATGCAGGGGACAGGGCAAGCCAGCCAAAAGCTGAGGCCAGGTTCAGCGTTCGTGCTCCACCCCCCCACCTGACACGTGTTGCCTTTGGCTCCATGCCAGGGGCAGCAGGGAGGCAGTGCAAGGCCCATACCGCTGCCCCTCTGACCATACTGCCTCCTGCCCCCTTTCCCTTTTCCAAAGGCAGTGCGCATGGTGGGGGGAAGGGAACCAGGAGGGCTGAACCCAACTGCTGCTTTTGGCCAGCTTGCCTGGTCCCCCAGATGGGGAACAGCAGGAACAGGGGCAAAGGGGCCTGCCCTTCCCCTGGGCTGGTCAGCCCCACCCCCCCAGTGGTGGGGATGGGGGGCTGAGTGGGGGCCCCACAGACAGTGATTATCTTGGGATCCTGTAGCCCCCCAGAGACAGTCCTGATGCAGGTCATGCATTTTCCTGTTTTAGGAGTCATAACCAGGGGTTGGCTTATGTGTGGATCAGCTTATACACGAGTATATATGGCAAGACACGAGAAGTAATTCTCTGCTCTATTCTGCCCTGATTGAGCCTCAACTGGAGTACTGTGTCCAGTTCTGGGCACCTTGTTTCAGGAAAGATGCAGACAAATTGGAGAAAGTCCAGAGAAGAGCAGCAAGAATGATTAAAGGTCTGGAACACCTGACTTATGAGGGAAGATTGAAAGAGCTGGGTTTGTTTAGGCTGGAAACCAGGACACAGAGGGGACATAACAGTTTTCAAGTACCTAACAGGTTGTCATGAGGAGGAGGGAGAAAAAGTTGTTCTCCTTAACTGCTGATGAAAGGACAAGAAGCAATGGGCTTAAATTACAGCAAGGGAGGTCTAAGTTGGCCATTAGGAAAAAATTCCTACCTCTCAGGGTCATTAACCACTGGAATAAGTTGCCTAGGCAGGTTGTGGACTCTCCATCATTGGAAGTTTTTAAGAGTAGGTTAGACAAACACCTGTTTGGGATGGTTTACAAGGGTGCTTGGTCCCACCCTGAGTGAAGGGGACTGGACTTGATGACCTCTCATGGTCCCTACCAGCTTCGATGATCATGCAGAGTGTAGCTTTCCCATACCCTGAGGCACTGTAGTCATATCAAAGTCATTTTGCAGTGCAGACCTGCCCAAAGTGATTTAGGAACACCAGTTGTATTCCCTTAGGAACTGTTGAAAATCCCAGCCCAACATTCATCTGCAGCTTCCATCTTTTCATTTGTTCCACACTGACTGGTGCTTTCATTCTCTCTGCATTCCAACTTCTCACATTATTCTGGCAGCCAGTGACCGATCTAAAATAACAGTTCTGCCTGGAATCTTCCAAGCTAAAAAGCCACGTCAGGACTAAAGACGGTCTCATGCTTTCAATCCAGCAGAAAATTAGAAGGAAAAAAGTCATGCAACTTACAAGACACAACGCACGTGGATGAACACACAGCTTTCTCTTGAAAGGTTCCCATTCTCGGGTGTCTTCATCCACAGTAACCCCATTAGCTTTTCTACAGAACTGCTGCCTGGCCAGTTGGGCCCAGTCTGTAGCAGTGCCTGGGATTCTTCTGTCCTAAGAACAGGACTCTGTGCTTGTCTTTGGTGAACCTCATCAGATTTCTTCTGGTTCAATCCTCCAAATTGTTTAGGTCACTCTGTATCTATCCCTTCCCTCCAGCCCCAGCCTAGTGTCATGTGCAAACTTTGTCTATCCTAGGCATGACATTGGCAGACCAGGTGCCAAATCATGCCACGGTTCCAGACTTCACTGAACACTTACTACTCCATAGCTGGAAAGTAGTCTGACTTCCCCATTAGCATTACCAATTAGAAAAATGTTGCAGTGATAAGAATGTGTTCAGCAGTTTGCAAAGTGCTCCTAGGATGCAGCCTATATTGTTCTCACTCAGCTACGCCCCAGGCTCTGGCAAGCACTCGCATTGCAAATCTCTGTGACTGTATCACTCATCTCACAGGGAGAAAGCCTTGGGTAATGCAAAAGGCAGTCTCTAGCCAGAACGTGTTGCTTCCTGTTTATTAAATGCAAATAAGCATGTGAGATCAAGGATCAAAGACTTCTGAATTCCCTCCCATTACCTGTTGTGGTCAGCTTGGTTTCTTTAAGAAGCAACTGTCCATATGGACATGAGGAAAATGGTCCTTTTTCCTAACTTAATAGCTTGTAAACAATCAACTGTAATTATCTGTTGCAGGCAAAAAAAACCCCTAATTTACATTATTTAAACAAAAAATTTAGTAAAAAAAATTACTAAAAAAAACCAAATGAGAGTCCTGTGGCACGTTACAGACTAACAGATTTCTTTGGGCATAAGCTTTTGTGGGCTCCAACCCACTTTGTCAGATGCATGAAGAGGAAACTACAGTTGAGAGGCATACGTACACATGCCAGGATGGAGGAGGGCCAACTTAAAGTTTAGAAACAGACTTCAGAATGAAACTACAGAGCTGGAGCAGATTTGCAAACTTGATGCTATCAGACTGGATCTGAATAGGGACTTGGAATGGTTAGCACATTACAAAAAAGTGATTGTCCCTGTTCACGTATTCTCTCTCTTTAAATCAATCAGCTGGTGTGACTAGATCCCATATACTCTGAATTGACTTTGCTAACACTTGCCCTCCTCCATCCTGGCACGTGTATCTACACCTCTCAACTGCCGTTTCCACTTCATTTATCTGATGAAGTGGGTTGGAGCCCACGAAAGCTTATGCCCAAAGAAATCTGTTAGTCTTTAAGGTTCCACAGGACTCTCATTGTTTTTGCTGTACACAGACTAACATTGTCACCCCTCTAGAAATTTGCACCATAAAAGAACATAGAGGTTTTCATTAAAATGTAGCCGCCTACAATATATATATTGTGATGAAGTCTCACAGAAAGCACTCTCCGGTCCCCTCTGCTCCCAGCTGGTCAGGAGTCTGCTACAGTGGAGTTTTCTCCTGTCCAGCCCAGGTCTCCATGCTACCGTGTAGCCAGCTCCTAAACCCAGCCTCAGAGGGTCCAATCTCCTGCTCTGCCTGGGCTCCCCTGGGACCTCCCCCCCGGTAAGGTCCCTGGAAGTCCTGATCAGCAGTGACTCTCAGCCAGCGTGGAAGTCAGAGGGTTTATTAGCAATCCAGTTCACACAGCAGCAAGGACAGTTGGTGTCAGATTCACTAAGAAGTGTAGTAAAACCCCAGGGTGGGCAGGTTCATACCCCAGGGTCTGGGTCCTGCCTCCTGGATCCCCATTTCCTTTCTCCCCTTTGGTCCTTTGTTTTTCTTCCCAGGCTAGGAAAAACCCTGTCCGTTGATCCAACCAGCCACAACCTGTGTGACCAGTGGGGGTCCCTGGTGAAGTCTGCCTAAACACTTCGCCTCCCCAAGTGGTTCTTCTACCTATCCCACACCCATGTCCCAACACCAGAACAGAAAAGAAACAAGGTGATCACCCATGACATCCCATGTTAGTCTAAGGAGTTTCCCACTTCATCACATTTATATATATATATGTGTGTGTGTGTGTCTATATAGTCCCTTAAAAATTCACTCCATCAGAACTCCAAAAAGTATTTTAAACAATCATTTGCCACCCCCAAAAGGGATAAAAACATGTTCTTTTATCTTTCAAAATTTTAAAAAGGTTGCATCAGCTGAAGAAAATGCTAAAACACCATAAATCTACTATCAAGGAAAATTTTGTTTTGTTTTGTCTTGTGTTGTGTGGTTAGTGTTAATATTATTGTATATTGTATTAAAAATACTGTGTAACCCCCCTGGGGTTTTAAGGAGCATGGTGCCTTTAAATCTTTGCCCTGTGGGAGAGGGTTTGTGGAGCTGAGGAGGGGGCTGCAGCCAGAGGCCCTGGGAAGGAAGCAGAGGGGGAGGCCCTGCCTGAAGCCGGGGAAGACAGAGCGGCTGACCTGGGATCCCAGGCCAGCACCCACAGAACGACACTGTGCTGGGGAGAGTCGCCCAAGGACAGAGTGGGATCCAGTGACCGGCCATCTGGAGCCGTGGGGCCGTGAGTACAGCACCTGGGACTCGGGGGAGGTTGCAGTTAGTTAAGTGGGGAGGGGGCCACTCTGGGTTCGCAGAGAGCAGCAGAAGAGGCATCAGAGGGGTTTCTTTTGCTGGGAAAGTGCTGGCGCCAAAGACTAGGAGTTGCTGGACTGAACTCTGGACTGGAGCTGTGCTGGGACTCCTGAACTCATGGTGCAGAACAAGGTCATGTCTGCTTCCAGCCTGCTCTGTTGTTGGGCTTTGCTGGGCCCTGTGTTAGCTGTTACTCTGTGTTACTGCTGCCCCATCTCCCCTGTTGGTTTCCCCTTTGCACATCTATAAATAAACCTTCCCCATTCCCATAATCCCTGCGCTATCCCAGGGTGTGTGTGGTCCCTCTGGGGGTTTGGAACAGGTGCCCCTGGGGCAAAGGGGCTCTCCTTGCTGTGTCCCCGCGCACACCCTTCGCTGGCCAGAGCTGGCTGCAGGGCAGACTCTATCTGGCCCCATGGGTGTTACAACTGCATTAAACAAACCACGTCCTGAGGGTAGCCATGTTGTAGAGGACAGCCATGTTAGTCTAGTTCCGTGGTTCTCAGCCTTTTGCAGGTTGTGACACACTTGGCAGCTTGTTGCTACCCCACAGGACACACCAGCCCACCCACTCCAGGCCAAATCCAGCCATCTCCCCATGACACACTTATCATTGTGTGGTTACACAGTAATGTGCCCCAACATAGTTGTCAAGAACTACTGGTCTAGTTCAGGAAAGCAAACCAGGAGTCCTATGTCACTTTTAAAGACTAACAAATTTCTTCATCGCATGAGCTTTTGTGGGAGAAAATCTCACTTCATCAGATGCTTCCCCATCTTCTGTGAACAGAGCTGCAGTACTACAAATTCATTTCTGTACTACTGTATAATCATATTTCCCATCATACTGTTTTAATATTTAGTTTATCTATATAATTATTTTCACAGTAAAGTAACTGGGCAAGTATCATTATTTATCCACTACAATTGGTTAATAATAACCCTGAGTGGTTAGTAACTTTGATTGATTGATAATAAAATACACAGTGTTTTACTATCAAGTGCTGCAAAGAGCTACAGGGAGACACACCGAAGAGCCACTAGCGGCTCATAAGTCTCAGCCTGAGTATCACTGCCTTAGTATAGATCCCAAGAGACATCCAGAACACAACTTTAACCATCTACGCAGGTTGCTAGTTGTGTGCAGAGTTCTAAGAAAGCACTACAAAGGCATTTGAAGAGGCCCACAAAAAACACCAAGTACACCAAAAGTAACTTAGAGACACAAGCCATATTTTCTCAAGAAACACAAGGCTTCAAGACAATTTTTTAAATTAAAAAATTGACTCAGGATTTTTTTTAAAAAGAGCGCTCCACTTTTCTTAAACACATTACTAACAGATGCCTTTCCAACTCTAATAAATTAAATACAGTACATACAGTGTGTAAAGCGTAAATTCTCTCCCTTCCTGGGGTTTGGCTTTATTAATAAAAGTTGGCTTAAACCTTCTCCCCAGACTTGGCTGCTTCTGGGATTCCTCTCGCAGGACTGTTCAGCTCACACCCTAGATCTTCACTTTTGAAGACAACTATTCTAACCTCGTACATTGCTTAGTTATACTAAACAAACAGAATGTTTCAGTGAGGGAACCGCGTTAGTCTGTTTCAGCAAAACAGACAAGGAGTCCTGTGGCATGTTAAAGACTAACAAATTTATTTTGGCATAAGCTTTTGTAGGCTAGAACTCACTTTGTCAGCTGTAAAAAGTGGAAACTGCAGTTTGTTGGGTATATATCAGGGGTTGCCAAACTTATGGAACTCACAAGCCACACAAGTTGATTATTAAACCTTCAAGAGCTGCACTGAGGCATATAGCCAATATACTTTTACCTACTCCACAATTAATATTTAAAATTCATTGCACATTTTTTATTGTAAAAAAGATGGCAAATATTGATCCTACTAATGTCATATGCTAATAATTACTTAAGGTTACCATGAAAACTAGGCCTATACAGTAAACAATCTATTTTCTTCTTCATATTTTCATTTCTTATTATTTGACATCATGTTTAGAAGGACTTGTAAAACAAGATTTTATTTTAACAATGAGTAAACCATATTAGGGCATACGAGAAAAATCTAAACATGCTGTGCTTCTCCTGCTGTCCCCGACCATGTCACCGCTTCCCCGCCGTCCTGAACCAGATTTAAAACACCTAAGCTGGGGCTGCTTTCTTTTCTTTGACCTGCATATAAGCTGAGTTCTTCTGTGAGCTGCACTTTTTCATTCAAGAGCCACATGCAGCTCCCAAGCTGCAGTCTGACCACACCTGGTATATATACACATGCAAAGGATGAGCCACATTATTATGTGAATGACCAGTGTTAATTAACAAGGTCATTTCAAACTGTGCAGATGTGGCCCATTCCTTCAGAACAGTAGATGAGGTAAGAATGTTTAAAGAGGAAAATTACTTTTTATAGTGAGCTAGCCACTCTCAGTTCCTATTCGAGCCCAGTCTGATAGTGTAAATTTAACACGAGTTCTAGCTCTGTATTTTCAGACTGAAGTCTGTTTTTGAAGATTTTTGCTCACATATGGCAACTTTCACATCTATTACTGAGTGTCCAGGGAGACTGAAGTGCTCCCCTACTGGTTTTTAAATAGTGGATTTCTGAACACCAGTAAGCAGGCACGTTGCTGCACCAGGGAGGGACAGGGCCGGAAGCTGCCATGTGCAGCTGGGCCCCGGATCTCTGGCCTGATCTGGCCAGAGACCGGGAGGGGAGGGGCCCCGCCAGACCCGGGGCACTGGGATTCGGGGCATGTGCCCAGCGCCAGCAATGCCCCTGCCAGTAAGAGAGCACTTCAATCTCTCTGGGCATTTTTGTTACCCTTTTCAGTACCTTTTTACATCCTGCACTTACAGGGCTGGCCCAAGGGCTTTTAATGCCCTAGATGAACTATGACTTTGATGCCTCCTCCATATTCAGTACAGTGGAAAAATAAGAAAGTTTAGAATCAACATATTAATATAGTTTTTTAAACCAGAGAAAAAGGATTCACATCCACCTGTTTTGATGCCTCTTAAAGCCCAGTACCCAAGGCGACCACCTAGTTTGTCTCTGTGGTTGAGCTGGTCCTGTGCACTTAGGATGGAAGAATCGCAGGCACTGCTACACACCAGGGACCGACCGGCCAGGCAGCAGTTCTGCAGAAAACGACTTGGGGCTGACAGTGGCCCAGAGACAGGGCAGGAGCCGCATAGTTTGGGCCCCTTCAAGCACCACCTCACCCCCAGGATGGCCCCCAAGGCAGGGCCTGGGTGGGGCCCCTAATTCTGCCCCTGCTTTGAGGTCCAGAGTGGATATCCTGCCATCCTATCCAACCCTCATCTTCTGTAATGTTAGGACTCTGCACCAAGGTGGGATGGGGTGGCCCTCAGCTCACCCACTTTGCTGCCCCCTAGCCTTTCTGGGACCCTCTGCCCTTCATGGGCTGCAATGGGGAAGGAGCCTAGTGCAGGGACAGGCAGCGCCCCCTCCCCACACCCACCCGCCTGCTCGCCGAGCCGAACTGAACTATAGCGAAAACTGGTGGCGTGGCTGATTTGAATTGGGATCCGCTTCTGCTCCAGCGCAGTGCCTGCTCCCCACGCTGGCTGAGACACACTGCCGACTGCCTCCTCTGGCAGCCAGCCTGGGATTTTCCAGGAGCCGGCATTGCCCAGCCACTTCATCATGGGATGGGATGGGATGGGATGGAGCGGGCTCAGCATCAGCCATGCTGGGGCAGTTTCTGCTCCTCTGCCCCACTTAAATCCTGCTGGGGCCGGATGATTGGGTTTGGTTAAACACCCCCCTCCCACCCAGCTAAGGGGATCTCCGCAAATTCCCCGCCTGCCACAGTGGGTCCCACTTTTCATTCAGCCCACTGAGCCCCCCGGACGGTCCGTGGGGCACCCATCTCTTTTATTGGACCCCGGTCTGAGCCCAGGGTTGTGCCCCACCAGCAGAAGTGGGGCCAGTAAAAGATACCATCCAGCCCCCCTGGTCTCTCTAGTGCCCCAGGTTCCCACTCGCCAGCGACCCCATATGGCCCTCCAGCAGCCTGCTGCTGTGAGATGAGAGCTGGTGCAGATCTCTGGAGCTAGAGGACCCGGGTTCATCCCCTGATCTTATTCCTTAGTTCTGCTACGCCATCTACTGACATCTTTGCGTGTGTGCATATAATAAACAGAGCAAAAGCCTGCCCAAACTAGGGTTACCAAATGTCAGGCAATTGTCTTCCTTTTTACTTTCATGTCCTCTGTCCAGCAGACATTTTACAAGTACATGATCTTGCCTGGCCTTTTACTTATAGGGGTCAAAGTGTGCTGGAACACCCAATCCCCTGCCCATATATGGTCATATTCCATTTTGGTGGATCTAGGGGTGCTTTGATATGGGCAGGGAGTGGTGTCACATCTTGGCCAGGGTCAGTTTATGGCCCTGAGTTTAAGTTTCTTTTTAACACCTCCCTCGCTTTCCCAGCCACTTTCTTGGCCTTGCTCTGGAATCTGTTTTGACAAGAAGTCAGAGCTTTCCTTCACTTGTGCATCTATTCATCAGATTTTCACTGTGCCTTGAAACACTTCATCAGCAGCCCTCATCTTTTCATCCTTTCACTTAGTAAAGAAATTATCTTCAAGATAGCAGCCCTCATCTTTGCAATTAATAAAGAAAAGCCATTTAATTGCAGACAGGAAGGTGAACACACCCTCTCTTTGCTAACACATCGGTGGAGCTCAGAGCCTGACTTTCAGGCAGGCCCAGAATCCATCTCAGGGCCAACATACTTATCTAAACTGCCATGTTATACTTCTACCCTAACACCTCTTAGAAGCTGTGATGCGTCTTTTTGCTAACATGTACATCTCAGAGACTTTAGCTTGTAGACAGGCAGCACACAGGCCCCCAAAGGAGGCCCAGAAGAGCATCTCGGGCAGCCACCCAGTGACAGGCCTAAATACTTATATGGGACACCACATGGGACACCCTTCTTCTAGTCGGTCCTGGCATAGGGCGTGCTGAGAACAGCTGGAGATCACATGAAAGGTGTGACAGCTGGAGAAAGGCCTGTGGTATTTATTAGTGGTGGTTCCAGGAGACGTCAGCTGTGCCATTCCCAGTCAGTGGGAATAAATCCCACAAGAAACTGGCCACACTTCCTTTATGGTGCGCCTTCAACCAGCCCATCTGATTGCAGGGGGACTGTTTATGCAGATAGGTGATAGTCCAAACAGGTGAGGCAACATCTGGCCCCTTCATGTTGATACCACATAAAATAAAAAGCTCATCGCTGGCTGTATTTTGCAGGAGAGTAACCTTTCTCTTAGTTACCCTCTCCCCTATTTTGAGGTGCATTAGAGCTTAGATCAGTGGGTCTCAATCCAGTCTCCTAACCACTTGCTGCCACCCATGTAACATCCTCCGGGCCGTAGAGGTACAGTAGTATATATAGGGTGTGGGTGCAGCCCAGCTAGCACATAGTAAGCTGTATGTGCAGCCTGCAATGGTGAATAGGTTGAGACCCACTGACTGAAGAGCAGTGGGGAGCCATGCCCCTGGGTGCTGGTGAGGGGGTGCTGGCCTGGGGGCACCGGCTGGGCCCTCCTCAGGGGAGCCACCCCCGGTGGCTGTGTCTACTTGGCCCTTTTACCTCTTGCCCTCCCAGTCCCTCTGCCCCCATGCTGGGCACAAGGAGGGAGCCGTGGGGATCCCAACCACGCAGGGTCCAGGCAGCCAAAGGTGGGTCTGTGGGGCAGGGCCCATAACGCCCCCTCATCCCACCACCAGGCAGCCCCCTCATGCTTACACTTGCCCTCCCCCCATTGGTACCAACACCCCATGAGGATGGGGGTGTTTGGGGCGAAGCAGGAAACTGGCCCACAGTCCTGCTTTCCACCACCCCCAAAGTGGGGGACAGCGTGAAACAGCCCCAGACACTGCTACATCCCTCTGTGGGGCGCTGCCTCTGCCGATGGGGGCTGGGTCACAACTGTGAGTGTTCGTCCCTGTCGCCAGAGGCTCAGTACGCTGCTGCTTAGACGATACCTAAAATAGACAAAAATGGGAGCAATAGAGGCAGTGAGGGACGTAGACTGACTTCCACAAGTCCCAGAAGCTAGCTGAGCGCGTGGAAGGTTCTGAAAAATGGCTCCCCCCAATGGGAATTTGTGATGACCTCCGACACTCCTTCTGTGCAGTAGCCGGAGGGGAACTAGACCTGTGAGAGCAAGCTCTGCAGCTCCCGCGCCCTGGACTTGAGAGAGCAAAGAAGTGGAATAGACCTGCAATTTGTGGGCTTGTTTATTAACTGTATTTCTGGTCACTTTAAAACTCAGATTGTGCAGACCTTAAAACTCAAACCCTGACCTTTTCATGCTACTTCCTTCCCTCAGCCATGCTTGAACATTTTGTGCTTGCTCTGTTTCCAGTGTGGTTTTGAACACAGCTAACAATCAGTGACTTACACAGGGTGGTCACTGGGGTGTGTTTCTGTGAAGTGGCCAGGGGCAGTTTAGTTTCCGATAAACAATGGTGTGGGTACTGACCTGTCTCTGTCTGCTCCATTCTTGCTACCTTCTGGGCTTAGCGCTGTGTGAAGGTAAGAGGAAAGACTTGTAGTTTGCTAAGCTCTCACAGCATAGCCTGATGATATTGCCCTACAGGCATTTGTGTCCTCTGCTGTCCCTGTGGTGGCTGATTGATCAGTCTGTGCTTTTTATGAGGCTTGAAGATAAGTTTTGTAATTGGGACTCAGCCATACACGTTCTTTCAAAATGTTATGCAGAATCTCTTCTTCACAGCCTTTTTCTAATCACGTCTAGCGAGCTATTATCACATCTGTCAAGAGCTGTAGAGAACCGGAGCTGATCACCTTTTAGTGGATGTGATTTCTGTGTTGGGTTCATTGATTCCTTTTCCCCTTGACCTTGCATTGCACACAAGATAGCTTGCAGCACAGACTAGTGATGTAATATGTAGTATCTCAATTGGTAGTGTTGATTTATTTAGAAATAACCATGTATAGTGCTCTGTGTGGCATTGAATAAGAGAAAAGGCTGCCGCTAAAGTGACGTTTTTATTAGTTAAACACAACAAAGCAGCTTCAACTCTTGTTTTCCTACTTTCAGTCAATACTGTATTTCTTTCCTTAGTGCCATCACATGAACACCCGGCCTTACCTCAGCCTCTGGTTGTTAGAGCCGCCAAAGGAGATTCTGTGACTCTACCCTGCTCCTGTGGATCATGTAACTTTACTGACTTCCACTCAAGATGGGAATTGTGCAGTGGACATGAAGCCCCAGCAACACTACAAATAATTGCAATGAGAACGTCCAGCAAATCAAGAGCAAGAGAGCCAGGGTCCAAGTTTTCTGTGATACATCAGATGAATTCACAATCTCTACTAGTCATTAGAAATGTTTGGATAAATGACACAGGAACGTACTTCTGTACAATGACTACCAGGGTACCTCCTCCTACACGCACCTTCAGAGGCTATGGAACTCGGTTAGAAGTCTATGGTAAAAACTATTTTGTAGTCAATATATAAATATATCATATCTCAGCATAGGGTGAAATTGTGATCCCATTGAAGTAATGGAAATTTTGCCATTGACCTCAATATGGTACAGTTTCACCTATAGTTGTGAAGATCCAAAGGGGAAGCCATGTTAGTCTAGTTCAGCAAAACAAGCAAGGAGTTCTGTGGCACTTAAAGACTAACAAATTTATTTAGTGCATGAGCTTTCATGGGGGAAAAGCATCTGACGAAATGAGATTTTATCCCACAAAAGCTCATGCACTAAATAACTTTGTCAGTCTTTAAGTGCCACAGAACTTCTTGTTTGTTCTGTAGTTTGTGGAGTCCCATCCACAGAGGCATAGATTTTGTTTCATCACTGTGGAGCTCTCTCCAGTTTGTAGTTCATTCTTTGAATAGTGATTTTCATTAAAACAGATTCAGAAGGGAGCTAGATACTAATTAGTATTGCAGGTTAGGTGCTGGCTGAATTTTAATTACTCTTTGTCCACAAATGTTAAATTTCAGCTGAGCTTTTTTGACAAAGTTGTCATTTCTGCTTAACATGCAGAAGGTCCTGGGTTCAATTCCCAGAGGGTTGGACTCGATGATCTCATGAGGTCCCTTCCAGCCCTATGATTTGATTTGATTTGATTTCAATTGCCTTTTTCAAAAGGAGTTTGAAAAATGTGAAACAAATTATCTGTCTGGTAACTTAAACCTGCAGTCTGCTTTCTTAGCTGAGAAACTACCAGTTTAGAGAAGCAGGATGGTATTTTAAGTAGGAAAGGGAGGTAAAAGGGCCACTAAATTTAAGAATAGGCTTTCTTCTCCCATCTCGAACCAACAGTGTTCCCTCTGACTTTTGTGGTGGGGGAAAAGAGGGAATAGAGCAAATTAAAAAGTTTAGCTGTGCATTTTGTGAGAACAAGTCACAAAAATTGTTTTGACTGTGTCTATGTGAAACGATTTTAATGTGATGATCGCAGCATCTTAACTTAATCTTCTGTTCCTCCATTTTGTGATGCAAATTAGAAACCCGCCAGTAAGTATTAGGTTGGACATCAGGAAAATCTCCCTTCTCAGTCTGAGTGTGGAAGCTCCTTTTCATGAGTTTTTAAAGCTAAACCTGACAAAACACTAAAGAAGACATTGTAGGGGGCGATCCCAGTGTGGCTCTGTAGTTCAGACTACAGTAGATGTGTTCTAATGAGTTTCCATTTGACTTCTGTAATTACAAGGGAGCAAAGTGAGTAAAAAGTTTTAATGTATTTGAACAAAGTGAACTGCTCTACAAAGTCCTGGTTCTCACTACTGTAAATACACCATTATGCATTAAATGGAGTGAAAAAGTAAACTATTTAAAAAAGCATGTTTAACTAACTCTCTGTTTCTTGCCTTTTTAAATGTTACAAACCAAAGGAAGTTGGCCAGCATTTGGAGAGCTGTGTTTGTTGTTTTAAGTACATGTATAGAGCAGTCACTTACGTTTAACACAGCTAAATGCAGAGTCATACATTTAGGAGCAAGGAATCCAGGCCATCTGTACAGAATAGGGCCGTCCTGCTAGCAAACAAACAGTAACTTAGAATTTAGGAGTCGGAGTGGACAAAACTCGACATAAACGTGTGATGCGATGCTGTGGTAAAAAAGGCTTGTGCTTTTTTGGGTGTGTGACTATGGAAGCTGTGAGTAGGAGCGGTCAGTGTAAGCAGTAATGTTATTTTGCCCAGACGCTATTGGGACCATCCTGGTACTAGGGTTTTTGTCTTTTACATGCAGCTGGTACCCGCCTCCTCCCTCCCAAAGAAAAGCATCCCCTTTTTTATGCTTGCTGTGTCTGGTCAACCTAAGGAGCAGGGAGGTTATTTTACTTCTCTTCGTGACATTGGTGAGACCAATACTGCAGTGCCGCATCCAGTTGTGGGGTCCACATTTTAAAAAGGCTATTGAAACATTGCAGAAGGTACAAAAAAGAGCCACAAGAATGATCTGGCAGCTGTAGAAAATGACTTTCAAGCGACTTCAAGGGCTCAGTCTGTTTCACTGATCAAAAAAGATTGAGAGGTGATTTGATGAGTGTATAAGTACCTTCCTGAGGAGGAAATGCCAGGTCCTAATGGGCTCTTTGATCTAATGGAGAGAGACAGAGCAAGAACCAGTGGCTGGAAGCTGACAGCAGACAAATGCAAATTAGAAATATGGCAGAAATTTTTAATCATGGGAACAAACTGCCAAGGGGAGCGATATCTGCAGATCAAGACTGGAGTGCCTTTCTTGAAGATGGCCTTTATTGAGCTAGATAGAGGGGTAATGGGGTGCATTAGTTGGTCACAACAGAGGATACCAGATTCAGGGCAAACTGCTGAGAAATGGGGCAGATCCACCCAGACTAGAGGTTATTCTTCCATAAGATACACCAAGCCAATAACAACCGTGAATTACAGTCTCACATCGGTTAATATGTAGCCAGAAATGCAGTCTCCATAAGTATCCCTGCCCTTGTTTCATCACCCAAACACAAGACTTTATGAGGAGCAGTTATTTAAAACCAATTTAATCAAACAAAGGGTTCTTCCAGTCCCAAAAGATCAGCCACACAGCCAAGTCAATATATAACTCAGATCTTACCTTATAATCACGGTAAAAACAACAAGAGTCCTGTGGCACCTTATAGACTAACAGATTTCTTTGGGCATAAGCTTTCGTGGAAGCCAACCACCTTTCTTCTCCCGAAGAAATCTGTTAGTCTCTAGGTGCCCACAGGACTCTCTCTTTTTTTTTTTTTTTTTCTGTGCATAGACTAACACGGCTAAACTCTGGAAATTTATAATCATGGTTCTGCCAATCCAGTGGTATCTGATATCTAAAGGTTTATTTATAAGAGAAAAGGAGAGAGTTAAATTGATTAAAGATAATCATATATACACAATCATTGCAAAGTTTTTGGAACAGGTTTGTAGCAGCTATGGACTGTCGGCTTTGTAAAGTCTCCAGTAACCTCCAAAAGACTGGAAGTTTCTCTGTCCATTGTTTGGAATGCTCCCTGTAACGCTGGGGTCTCAACACGCAGCCCGCAGGCCGCACGCAGCCCCTAAAGCTATCTCCTGTGGCCTGCAATGACACTATCATTACTGATATTTGCAATATCATTGTATGAAAAGGTTTCAGTGGTGCGGCCTTTGAGCTAACATACTACTCCTCATGCGGCCCTCATGGTGATTTGAGTTTGAGACCCCTCCTGTAATGTAATCCATAGTCCAGAGATCAGAGCATGAAAGAGGAAAAATGGAGATGCTTCTGGGGTCCCTTGTGCCTTCTCCTGGATGCAATATTGTTCATCTTAGTCTGTGGGAAATTACAGGCACAGGATGGAGTCCCTGTGCACATGAGGAAGTCACCTGCCCTTGCAGGCTTTGATGAGCCATACAAGCCGCCATCGATCGTGCTCTGGTTAAAAGTGCTCATGGGAAGGACCATCAGGCAGGGGCCGGTTTCTTTTATGGTCTATTGTGTGAACTAAATGTCCTCTAAAGCAGTGGTTTTCAAACCGTGGGTTGGGACCCAATGCTGGGTCTCAGATCCTCAGGTACTGGGTCACGGCACCCCCTGCTGCTGCTGCCGAAAGACTGGAAAGTATTGCTCAAAGATATAAGTGGTGGGTCGTGGGCATAAATGTTTCTTTTCAACTGGGTCCTGAGGAAAAAGTTTTGAAAACCATTGCTCTAATGGGCCATCAACTTGCAGAGTCCATTCAGGATGTCTTGGCAAGACTGGATACTACAAACTAGCTGATGGGGGTACCCCAGGGGCAAACACATTTGAAATACCGGCAAAAAACCAGTATTCATAATTACAGATACGCAGAAGATACATGTATAGAAATAGGCTAATCCACTGGGTCCCAACCTTTATAACTCAAGGTCCACAGATATCAGTTTTACAAGTCTGAAGGACCACCAGTCTCTGCCAGCAGCCCTCCCATCAGGGGTGTCATTAGCCCCAAAAATGTCTTGGGAGCCTCCCCCCGGGCCTCATCTGGCCCCAACCCCAGGACTGGGCTGTCGCCACATCCGAGCCCCAAGTCCCTGGCCACCATCAGGGCTGGAACTGGCTGCTGCCACTGGTGTTAGGACACTGATGCTGGGACTGGGGACTCGTGTTCCCCCATCCTTAGCACCAGTGAACCCCTGCCTCCCACCCACCTCAAACTGCAGCAGGGTGGAAGGAGTTCAGAGAGGAGGCTGCCTCCCTCTTCACCGATTTCCTGTCCCCAAGTGCAGCTGGGAAACTGCACCCACCCTGTAGCCCAGTGTTTCCCAACCAGTGTGCCACAGCACACAGCCTTACCATCAGCCTTTTTTGGAAAAACTCCTCGAAGAGTTTTGGATTATTTGGGAGTGAATAGTTGTGAGTTCATTTGCGGACTCTATGGTGGTGCGCCTCAAAATAATTAAAGGTATCAAAGCGTGCCATCGCAGAGAAGAGGTTGGGAACCACGGTTTTAGCCCTGTGTGTTCTCCCTGGGCCCCTAGACAATGGCTCCCTTTTGCAGCCGGAGTGGCAGGCCACTTTGAACCCCCCCCAATGGGCCACCAATTGGGAACCACTTAACTAATCATATTTGATAGATTGTAACTTTTCCATTCAAGCCCCCATACTTCATATAAGATTTGTTGCAGTTATATAACAGTTGTAGCACCAATGACATACACAGTCTCATTTTAATCTTACAATATCAAAGGGGGAAATTTAATGCCATGTGTTTTCCACGCTATCAGACTCGATCTCATGATGGTTTTTGGCCTTAAGCTCTATGCATCTATGGTATGCCAACATGATAAATGTTTCTATTGCACAATCACATCGTTACGATGTGGTTAAGTACAGAATTTCCTGTAAATGCTTTGTGAAGCTATTTGGATGCAAGTATTAAGTCAGACATAACTATACATGCTGTACTTAAAAAAAACAAACAAACCACACCTATCCTCACACTGGAAAACTGCACTCATATTTTCCACAACTAGATTTCTGTGGTTCCTTTTGTTCTGCAGCTTGGATTACAGTATTAACCCTCTTTTCTCCACAGCTCCCCCCACAATCTGGCTCTCCTCTTCTGCTGAACCAGCTCTTCACAGAGCACTGGTGACATGTACAGTCAGCGAGTTTTATCCCCCAACTCTACATATTACCCTGAACACAACATGCGGGGGATATAAGGTGCTAGATGACAATGTATCACGAATAATGGCCAATGATGAGACCTTCAACATGACTTATAAAGCCTGGGTGAATGTTGCAGATTGCCAGAATGGGACAGAGGTGACTTGTTCAGTTAAACAGCTAAAAGAAACACACAGGACTCTCTGGATACCCAGGAAACGAAACGAAGGTAGGTGCTGTTGCTGTGTGCGTGATGGTGTTTGTCTGGGGAGTGCTCTGCTTTGCTATAGAGCTGCTAGAGAGAGATTACTGCCTCTCCTGAACTAAGAAGGCTTTGAAAACTCAGCTCGGTGACTGGTGGAATTCTCTTTTACCTTGCAAGAGGGGTTAGAGTAATATTTTTAAAAGCACTTCAGTGATCGAAGGGTTTATAAAGAGCCATCACGGAGCTGAAGTTCCATTTGCTAAAGTGACAAAGATCCTTTGAAAATGAGACGTTGGCACTTTGGAATATTTGACCAACATGATATTCAGCCTTTTGAGGGGACACTATCAAAAACCTCATGATACCGTGTGGTCCTAACTGCTCCTTTTTTCCAAAAGGATTTTGGACAGACAAGCAGGGCTTCTAACAACCCCTCTTCACTTAAAAAAAGACAATTGTTTTCAATGTGACAAAGGTAACAAAACCCAGCAGTAATCACTGGAGAGTTTAGCCAAGAACAAATAGAGCTGTTTTTTTGGGTGGAATTATAGGATTAACAGAGGAAAGGGAAGCGGCAGTTGTGAGACTTTTGTGAAAAATTTGTTATACTATCCCATGACATGTTATTCTTTACATGTATTTAGATAGCAAACCTAACCAGAATCAGAGCCACTTGCACTGGGTCTTGTATAAACTGAAAAAATGAATCCCAAACTGTTAATAATCTAAATAGGAGCAAGACACAATATGGTGGTTTCTCTGCTACTTTAAATCAGGACTGGATGTCACTCTAGATCAGTTGTCGTGAAAGTTTGGGTCACAACCCAGTAGTGGGTCTCAAACCCGCAAGTATTGGGTCATCAGCAGGGGAGATGTGGGGGAAGGGAGAGGAGGAAGGTGGCTGCCTCTCGCTGATCTGCAGCCTGTCATAACGTAGTATCAGACTTCGGTAGAGAGCACTGAGACAAACACCAGGGATGAAATCATTAAGATTAACAATGAGGTGCTAATTGTTGTTCAAACATTCTCTGTGCCTCCTCTCTGAGTCAGTATCTCTTTAGGCTTATCTCATTCATACGAAAAGGACTGAGTTCACTGGCAAGCAACCTTTGTGTTTTTTATTGATAGACCCAAAGAAGAAAAGAAAAAACTTTGAACACCCCTTAATTCCACCATTTCTGGATCTGTGGACTGCAGTTATTTTTGCAAATTAGGACTTGCCTTTTTATTTTCAGTGGGTTGAGAATTCCCTTGCTTGCAACAAAAGTTATAACTTGTAGATTTTAATGAAAACAATTTCCAGAGATTTTTTTTGACTGATAATTAAAAAGAGAAAAGAAAAGCAAAACTGTTCTAGTAGGAGCCTGTGTTAGAAAGTATGGTATTTTTTTTTTTTTACAATTAGAAAGCCTAAGTAATAGAATAAAATCCAACTCAGGGATGTATCTGCTGGAAGGAGAAATTTAAGTTGTATGCAGACCTGGCCTTGCAGGAGGATGACTTAACCATACTGGGGAACAGGGTAGAGAGGTCTGTAGTGCACTAAAGGTCACCGCTACCTCAACTATGCCCCATAGCAGAGTGAAACTGTGAAGCAACACAGGTTATAACAAGCAGATGAAGAGCAGAGGTGAAAGTGGAAACCAGAAGGGCTGCTTCAGTTCCTGGGATTTGGCAGAGGAGAAGGGAGCAGGACCTGGAGGGACTTGGACAGGCTCAGCAGCAGACAGGATCTTCTAGGACCTTTCTTTCCAGCCTGGCATTGGGTCTCTTCTCCTTCCTCTGTCTCAGCACTTCTGTTTCATTTCTCCACCCAGCCACCCCCATTTGCAAGGAGCTCCACCACACACACTCCAGGCTACTACATGCAATTTCAGAGACTTGACATACTGCCTGATTTGAGACAGGAGTATGGCATGTGGGGTCACCCACTGCATGTTCCATCTAGGTGATCTCAAATTAGAAGTGTTTCAGTGATAAAATAGAAGCATCAAGAGAAAGGATGAAAGCCATGAGGGATTCCCCTCAGCCCTGCCCCTCAGCCATGCTCACTGTTCGATTTTGTGGCAATGGCCACATTTTTCAGTGGAAGGTCGCCACATGGCAGAGGGGTCCGGAGCTGGGTCCGGAGGAAAGATGTTTGACAACCACTGCTCCAGAGAACATGCTGTAGCTCAAACAGAACTAAATGATGAGTTTGATTTGGGCATTGTCAGGTAACAGTCTCTGGCCTGGGTTCTGCATAGTCAGATTCGATTACCAGCATGATCCTTGCGGACCTGGAGAAAAAATGGCTGTGAATGATTTGTTCAATTGTTTCAAATCCACTTGTATGTACAGTAAGTCTTAGCGTACATTGCTAACTGGCCGAATGACAATGAACAAAAGGGTACTAGACAGTGTCGTCAGCTCTTTCAGTTCTATCACAGATCTCACTGTGTGTATGTAACGTGTCTCTTAAAGCCTGGCTCTCAGCAGCAGGTTATTACCTGAGAATCTCAGCTTTCATTTTAAAATAAAAGTTTCCCATCTGGTTCTTGAGAAAAGTCTCAAAATAAGCATCTTAATGGCTTATAAAACAGCAGGGAATTCAGACTCTTTTTGCTTGTGATCTGGGAGGAGAAGCTATTCCCTGGCCCCTGTGTGTGGTGCAAAAGGTGCACGTGTACCCAGCAGAACCATCTTGGTCCATGAAAAGCATCAGTAATTAGGGGGGAGATGAGTGCAGTCAGTAGGTTTAATGCAGGTTAGGTGCTGTACCAGAGCCGTAACTAAAGAATCCAGCGTTCCTTACAATAGCCGGCACCTGGAGCAATTGGCGGTGAACGCGCCCTTTAATGGAGTGGCTCAGTGGAGCCGCTCTGGTGCGCCTGGAGCAAAACCCTATTCATCCTGCCATATGGTACCAAGTGCAGTAGGATGAAGGGGTTGTGTGACTCGGTAGCTTCCAAGCACACCTGGCTCAGCCCAGTCTCCTGTACGGAGGGTTGGTGTCCAAACATAAGCAAATAAAAGCAGACAGTCTGTCAGCTCAAGCTCTGTCCTGTGATTTCAGGGCCTCCTCTCCCAGGAGTCTGGTGATCCTGCTTCTTGCACCTTCCTGCTTGCAGCCACAGCCCGCTGCCTTCTCAGCCAGTCCTCGTTCAGCCAGCTCGCTTCCTCTTCTGGGACAACAATATGCCTGGGTGACCCCCTTGCTCCAGCCGGGGACCCTCTACCGCCCTTGCCTCTCCTCTGTTCTTCACTCCCCAGGCGCAGCCTGTCCCAAGAGCTCCCCGTCTGTCTGCTTCAACAGGCTCCTAACGACCCCCCATGCTGACCTGCCCCCAATAATTGACACCGTTGGGTCCACTGCACTGACAGGGGGCCCTGCATTGCTCTTGGGGACCGGTTGCCCTGTGACAGTCAGAGAAGGGATCAAAATTGCTAGCCGAGGTGCTGTTCTTTCTGCCATGCCTCAGGGCACAGCCAGCGAAGGGCAAAGGCAAAGCAAGAGCATGTTTCTGGGGCTCGCTGGAGCATGGCTCAACGGGGGTAGACTCAAGGTAGCCAAAGGCATTTGCCTTCATGCTATATTTTCTAGTTTTAACAAGTCTTCCCTAACCAGGTTTCTGGCCCCTGAGGAGTGATGTGGAGAGGGAGGAGGAGGTCCCAGCTTCCATAAGGATCTCCACTGGCCACATGGTTGTTACCCTTTGCCCCTTATCCCCACTTCCCCTTGAATGCAGGACCTCACCCCACCGAGTCATGTCTTTGTCATCACAAGACTGGGCAGCAGCAAAGGTAATTAGGAATCCGTGACTAGTGCAGAATGAGCCACTCACTCAGACGAAGACGACATACAGACCTTGCACTGGCCTCCAATTTCTGTCCATGTGCAGTCAAAAATGTGGCTTCTAACTTCTACAGTCAGCAACGTGAGAGTCCAAAAACACAGACGTGGAAGACACCGCTCTTACCAGGAGGGCTGGCCATACTCCCATTGACGTCCACATCAAAATCCTCACTGCTTTCAGTGAGAAGGGAACTAGTCTCCAGAAAACTAAACAAGCAAGCAACAGTAAATCAGAGATTAAAATAAGTCCGGCTCTTTCTTCATATTTCTCTATAGCACGGAGCATAGCTCACTGGCTAGTGGATTCTCTGTACTTTGAGGACTTTAAATCGTGATCTGAGGACTTTAATAACTCAGTCACAGGTTAGAGGCTCATTGCTGGAGAGGGTGGGTGAGGTTCTGTGGCTGCGTTGTGCAGGGGTCAGACTAGATGATCATATCCCTTCTGTCCATGTCAGACCCGGCACTGCTTGTTGGAGCCAAACATCTGTCAGACATTCCTCCTGGGCTTGCATCTTGGCCTCTTGTGATTTGGCTTGTACCTGTCCATACAGAGTACTGTATTCTGTGCCACTCCCTTTAGTTTTTGCAAGTCTCAAGAGTTAAGATGGCCTGCAGCAGACAGAAGGGCTTCTGGCATTGTTTAAGACCAATCTCTGACACAGGCCTTATCTCAGTTTCTACTAGGTGGCAGCCAAGCAGCAGATGAGCCAGCAGGAAACTGTTCTTAACGTGTGGTTAGTCTCGGTACCCAATGTTTCTGCTGAAGCCTGTTCACACCTCGGATCTGTGCCCCATATTTCTTATTCAAGTTAATGGTGTTATGCATTCCCCTCAAGGTTACAAGAGGCTATTTGTGGTTCTCATCACACTGTATGAAGGTCAAACATGAGCCTAATATTCTCCATAGTGCTGAAACTGGCAGGGTATGCGCAGGAAAAGGCCTTGCTACCTTCAGCAACTCTACAGGGGTTTGTTTGCATGGGCCAATCTTGAGTTTAGATTTTCCCTAGGCTTGCATACACTAAACTTCGTTTTACCAATCCCCTACAGTGCTGTAGCAATTGTAACGTATTTCAATGGCAAAACCACAAGGCTCCTTCTGGCAGACTCAGAAATCAGCTTTTTCCAATGTACCCATTCCTGATACCAGATCCACCACCCTTCTGTACTGTTTGGAGGTCAGTGGCCCGTTCGATCCCATGTGAACAATGAGTTGTGGGGGAGCTGTATGTGTGTGAATGGAAGGACTTTGTGGCCTGATACTGACAACCTATGTTCCCTCTAAGCTGTGCGCGTGTGCGCATGCACAGAGATCGTCAAACCCATGCACACAACAAAATAAAGTGTGTGCAAAAAAAATTTAATGGTACTAATATTTTTATGCTACTTTAAGAAGGTGATTTCAAGTAACATGTTTCAGATAAGATTGTGTAATTTATAAAATCATTTCCATCACCAAATCAAAATATAATTTAGATATTATTTGCATCATACTCACTTCATTGCACTCACAAGTTTGACCACACTCCCTGGAGTCTGCACAAATTTGGACACTGCCTCCAAAAGTTTGCACAAAAGAAATTTTTTGTGCACATAGCCTATGAAAAATTAGAGGGAACATTGCATGACAACACAGACACTGTGGTCAGGAGTGGAGGTAAAATCTAGGACCTTCAGCACAAAGCACATCTACAAATGGTACCTTAAAGGGCCAGCAAGGCAGAATGGCTCCCCAGCTGGTGGGCCACTTTGTGGCCAAGTGGGATTCTCAACTCCTGCCGACCAGGTCCTCTGGTCATCCCCTCTAGCCTTGTGACTCAGCTGTCAGGCTGGGTCATCTTTGGGCTCAACCCTATGTCAGCAAAGCAGGGTTTCATCCAGTAGTCCCAAGGCAACTGTATTGGTCCAGGCCCAAAAGCCCATTTGGTCAATCAATCAAATCATAGGGCTGGAAGGGACCTCGTGAGATCATCAAGTCCAACCCTCTGGGAATTGAGCCCAGGACCTTCTGCATGTTAAGCAGAGGTGCTAGCTGGTCCTTGCTGTTTGGTGTCTTCCTGCCAGACCTCCTGAGGTGGCTGTACGAGAAGCTGGGCTAGGCACCCTTGCAGTAAATGGCTGCAGTATCTATCGGACACTGCTTCTTTCCTGGACTACAGCCTAGGAACCCAGGTTCTCCGCAGGGCGCTGCTGTGCTCAGCTGGGGCTGGTCCTCTGGGTAATAAAGGCAAGGAATCTAAATTAACAGAAATAAAGAGAAGATCCAGCTACTCTGTCCCACCAGGATCCTCCGGACGTCCATCTGACAGCTTTACGCTCACTGGTAGCAGGGATCTCTGCTGAGAGCCAAGCGTGAGAGGTCTCTGCACTTCCTATGCTAGAGACCTTCTGCACAGAACTTTTCCATTTTTTAAAGACTCCTCCTGCAAGACTGGCATGTCTCACAGTGGAGCAAGGCAGGGCAAGACTGCCCACTCCAAAGCTGCTCCTTGACTCCATCTTGCTTGCTTTGGGATTTGTATTCTCCCATCTGAAGTCCACAGGATTTTCTCCTTACATGCTATGAACTGAAAGTCCTTGGTTCAAGCCCCTTGCAGGACCATGGTATCTGTGTCTATGTGGCCCCAACTTCATAGCATCAGCACCTTGCTGATGGTCACTGGACCTGCCAAAAAAAGACCGTAATGGAGATCAGAGGAACATAAGCAACGTTTCATAAAAGTGAAGCCAATACTTGGGACTCTCAGCAGACTGATGTCTTGCAATGCAAACAGTAATTAGTGCAGCAGTCAATGGGATTTTGGTATGTAACCATTGTCTAGCGCCTAGAGAACGTGGAGTAGGCACATAATTAATTGCAGAGCAACTATTTCTGGATAGGGTCCAGTATCATACTGTCCTTTTTCTTTGCTCGGCTGCTTGACTTTACTTTTATATTGAGAATGAAGAATGAAAGTCATTAATGCTCAGCTAGCTGGATTGAAACCTAAGTGTGTAACGCAGGGGTCTCAAACACATGGCCTGAGGGCCACATGTGGCCCTCTAAAACTATTGCCTGCAGCCCGGAACAGCTCTATTATTACCAATATTTGCAATGTTGTTGTATGAAAAGGTTTCAGTGGTTCAGCCCTTGGGCTAACGTACTTGTCCTCATGCGGCCCTCTACTAGTCCTCAGGTGGTCCTCGTGGTGGTTTGAGTTTGAGACCCCTGGTATAAAGCATGCCAAATGCCAGCTTCCCCTTTGCATTTCAGCATGTCTGAAGCCTCTCAGCTTTTTCCTTCTCAACTCCCCCTTGCGCCACAGACCAGGATCTCTGGCAGGGTGACCAGCTATAAAAGGTTGCATTTTTATCCCCTAGGCTCAGAGACGTTGTTTTACATAAGACTGACCATCGCCGTGGGTGTGATTCTTTGGCTTACATTCCTTGTCCTCTTCAGGAAATGTAAGTGACCAGTAAATTTGGGCATATTTTGGGTGGTCAACATAGGTCTTTCCTACCCTTGTGCAAAGTTTTCTGTCTTAGAAAATGCTTTTATGCTGGTCTGGTGGATGGTGGTAGCTGGAATAACCTGACAGCCAAGGCTTGGCCCGGTCTTAGAATCGTAGGGTTGGAAGGGACCTCATAGGTCATCTAGTCCAACCCCCTGCCAGAGGCAGGACCACTCCCACTAAACCATCCCAGTCATGGTTTTGTCCAGCCGGGCCTTAAACACCTCCAAAGATGGAGATTTCACCACCTCCCTCGGCAGCTCATTCCAAGGCTTCACCACTCTCCTAGTAAAAAAGTTTTTTCTAATATCCAGCCTTGACCTCCCTAACCGCGACTTGAGACCATTGCTCCTCGTTCTGTCCTCCGTTATTACTGAGAATAGTCGAGCTCCCTCTTCCTTGGAGCACCCCTTCAAGCAGTTGAAGGTTGCTATCAAATCCCCCCTCAATCTTCTCTTCTGGAGACTAAATAAGCCTAATGCTTTCAGTCTTTCCTCATAGGGCTTGTGCTCCAGCCCTTTGATCATTTTGGTTGCCCTCCTCTGAACTCTCTCTAGCATGTCCCTGTCCTTTTTGTAGTGGGGAGCCCAAAACTGAACACAGTATTCTAGATGTGGCCTCACCAGTGCAGAATAGAGGGGAATGATCACATCCCTTGATCTGCTGGTAACACTTCTTTTGATGCAGCCCAGTATGCCATTGGCCTTTTTGGCAGCAAGAGCACACTGCTGACTCATATCCAGCTTCCCATCCACCATGACCCCCAGGTCCTTTTCTACAGTGCTGCTAATTAGCTGAATGTTTCCCAGCCTGTGGCAGCGCATGGGGTTTTCCCATCCCACGTGCAGGATTTTACACTTGTCCTTATTGAAGCTCATAAGATTTCTATTGGCCCACTGTTCCAATTTATCTAGGTCTCCCTGAATCCTGTCCTTGCCCTCCAACGTGTCTACTGGTCCCCCCAGCTTGGCATCATCCACAAACTTACTGAGAGTGCAGTCTATTCCATCATCCAGATCATTGATGAAAATGTTGAACAGAACCGGCCCCAGGACCGACCGCTGGGGCACACCACTCGTGACTGGCTGCCAGCTAGACATGGATCCATTGATTCCTACACGCTGAAACTGTTGATCTAGCCAGTTCTCTATCCACCTTATAGTCCACCTATCCAACCCATACTTCCTTAATTTGCCAATGAGAATGCTGTAGGAAACTGTGTCAAAAGCTTTGCTAAAATCAAGGTATATCACATCAATAGTTCTTCCTGCATCCAGAAAGCCAGTCATCTTATTCTATATGAACAAGGGAAATTTATTGGGAACTGGATCATGACTCACAGATTATCAGGGAATGAGAGACACAAAGCGGTCACCTCCACAGCAGATCTCTGTGTCACAAGGACTGAAGACTGGAGGATTTGCCAATTGACAGAGGCTCAGTAGCTGATCCTCAGTCCAGTTACTAGCGGATACTGTACAAATGGCACTCAGCAAAGAAGGAAGGCAAGGTGGACGCAGACAGCCCTTCCAGAAGATGATTAAGGCTGGACACAACAGGGAGTTAAAGTTGAATATTTTACAGCTTCTGAGCAATGTTCCCTCCAACTACTCTTAGACTGTGTGCACAAACAATTTCTTTGTGTGCACAAAAACATTTCTTTGTAAGCACCAATATTAGCACTACTGAATTTTTTTGTGCACGCTTTATTTTGTTGTGTGCGCAGACTTCATGACCTGTGTGCGCACGCACACTCACACAGCTTAGAGGGAACAGTGCTTCTGAGCCTTCCACAGTTCCCTGTCACCAGCACTGAACTGCGCTTAGAAAGAAAAAGCAAGGAAATGACATCATCTTGGTGAGATAAGGCAGGGGAGGTAATATATTTTTATTAGACCAACTTCTGTTGGTGAGAGAGACAAGCTTTCAAGCTACGGAGCTCTTTGTCAGGAAGGGAGAGGCACTCAATGCGTCACAGTACCTTCCCCAGACCTGAAGCAGTGCCCCGTCTAAGTGCAGACAGAACTTGGGCTAATCAAAGATATTACCTCCCTTAATTTTTGTGGTTATGTTTTCACTCAAAAAAAGTTTTTGCCTTTTTTTGTGTTCATGTTTGCAATTAAAAATGCCACTGCAGATGTTCTGATTTTATAGGACTAGTCCTGCTATTCAAAGCTGTGGCATATACAGGCACCTCTGGTACTTCTCCCCTCCTCCTGTCCTGACTTTTCAAGCGTGTGATCTGGGCACTGTGAAGACCACACAGCAACTCAGTCTCAGGCCATAATAAAAGAATGGAGGAGGAGAGCATATCCTTGTGAGGAAGGATCTGCTGCTGCTGCTGCCACCTCTGACATCAGCTAGCTTGGGATAATGCTATACAGTCTGCTCTCATGTCATAGCCAGCTGATGGCAGGATCCACAAGCCTGTTCTAGGTGTTACCGTAACAGAACTGTGAGGCTGTCGGGTTCAGGGGTGACCATTTAACATCTTATTGAGATCAATATTGCTAAATTCCAGTAATTCCAGTATGCGTGAGGCCCTTTTAAAGATTTTCTTCTGTTTGCTGTACAGGATGCTGATCAGTGGTTTCTGTGGGTATATCTACACTAAGGGCTGAAGTCAACTTCAAGAACTCCCTGGGCACATTCGGGGTTCACTAAGTCAACTTAACACTTACCCTTAAAGTCAACAGGGTGTCCAACCTTTTTGGATGAGAAGCCACATTGCAATACCTTGCTCGCCGGGGAGCAGGTTTTTTTTTTTTGTTTTTGGTTTTTTGTTTTTTTTTTAAACACATTCCTAGCCCACACAAGGTCACAGGGTGGCTCCACAGGTTGGATAAGAGCCCTTGCCCATTCAAGTCAACTTAGTACAATAGAGCCTTTTAAGTCAACTTTATAAAGTTGACTTAAGCCAGGGGACATGCCCCCATGTAGACATAGTCTGTGAAAGTATTTGGCACAATCTTTCACTGTGATCTGTGTAATATGTTGATTGTCATGGATTCTTTACCTTCAGTCTGTTCAATATTGTGGAGAAGTGGGAACCCTCTGCTAGGTTAATAAGGGAAGACACGGGTGTTGATCCTCTTTCTTTTCTATTCGGGTGATGGGACACAGGTGGGTGATATGAGGTAGAGCCACTAGGGGCAGGGGGGTCGTGTTTAGGGAGCCTGTACCTGGGACCCCCCGCTGGTCACACTGGATTCAGCTGGTTGGACCAGGGGGCGGAGAGGTGGGCAGAGCTAGGAGGGGAACAAAGGACCGGAGGGGGAAGAGGGAAAATGGGGGTCCAAGAGACAGGACCCTGCCCTGGGGTGTAGCCCTAATCCCCTGGGGGTTTCACTTCTGGTTGTTCTGAGGGTGCTGATACCAACTGTCCTTGCTGCTGTATGAACTGGTTTGCTAATAAACCCTCTGATTGCCACACTGGCTGAGAGTCGCTGCTGATTGGGATGATTGGGACCCTCCTGGGGGAGGAAATCCCCTCCAAGGGAGACCAGACAGAGCAAGGATCTGACCCTCTGAGCCTGGAGTTGGCTGCACGGAGCAGGGAGACCCGAGGTGCTGGACGGGAGGAGACTCCACCGTAGCAGAGACCTGACTGGCTGTGGACAGAGGGGATCCAGGAGGCTTGTCTGGGGTCTCCACCACAGATATAATATCCAGTTGTTTGCGTTTGGAAAGGAAGATTGTCCATCTGAATCTCTGCAAGTTTTTTCATGAAGCTGGTGGATTTCCATTTCAAACAACTGTATTCAGTGCCTTGCACGTTGACAGGCTCCAAAGGGGTAGTTGTGTTAGTCTAGTTCAGCAAAGCAAGTGCCACAGGACCCCTTGCTTCTTTTGCTAAGCTAGACTAACATGGTTACTGCTTTGGAACTTGCTTAGAGACAGACTCAGGTTTTTCCATGCCATATACTATGGGGCTGTGTTTGGGACAGACCAGAGCCTACATAAAACAGGTTTCCCAGCTCTATCTTGTCTTCATGCCTGCCTTCTTCCTCTAGAGCAACTCATCTCCAACTGAAGCTGGGAAACAACAGATAGAGCCCACCCCAGGCACCAGATGTACTCCAGAGGGACTGGGCCAGTCTGCGAACACCACAATTCTACTGAGAATCTGCTGTCTATGGACTTCACAGGCATTTGTCTCTGCTGCCTTTGCCCATTTCACAGCTCTTAGTTGTTTTTTGTTAATAATAAACCTTTAGTTGTAGGATTGGCTGCATACAAGTCTATGATTCCAGGACAGATGTTTTCAACCTGTGGTCCACAGACCCTTAAGGTCTGCAGACTGTCAAAGGTTTCCAAAGGAGCCTGCACCTTGGAAATGGTGCTTTCCGCAAAAGATGGGACACCACCTCCTGACCTGCCTTAACTATGGGACCATAAGAGCATAATTTTCAGTATAGGTACACAACTCCATAGATGTCATCCGTATGTCAATGGGAGACTGGTACCACTGTTGTGGGGAACTTTTCTGGCTCCTATGTTGTCCCAGTAAAGTTGGCTAGTGAAAAAGATCCAAGTTATCACTCCCTTGATGAACCCACATAGCCTCCATCTCTCCTGCCCTGCATCACCCCCTCCCCAGTAGGGGACACCACCCAGGCACAGGCAGGGCCGTCCCTAGGTGGGTGCAGGGCCCTGGGCAAATCACCCTTTGCAGGGCCCCCACTCACCCCCCCACACACACACACTGGGGGGCAGGGCTGGCCAGCCCAGGGAAGGGGCAGGGACTGGGTGAGCCAGCCAAAAGTGGAGGAACAGGAGTGCAGGATCTGGTTTCTCAGCTGCCCTTAAACCAGTGGTTGTCAAACTTTTTTCCTTAGGACCTAGCTCTAGATCCCTCTGCCATACGGCAACCCACCGCTAAAAAAGCAGCTGCTGGCAGAAAAATGAACAGTGACCATGGCTGTTGGGGGGTGGGGTGGCAATTCCTCATTGTTTTCATCCTCTCTTGAGGCTTCTATTGCATCTCTGAAATCTACACATCCAACCTGAGATCATCTACGTGGAACACGCAGTGGGTGACCCCACATGCCATACTCCTGTCTCAGATCAGGCAGTATTTCAAGTCTCTAAAATTGCATGTAGTAGCCTGGAGTGTGTGCAGTGTAGCTCCTTGCAAATGGGGGTGGGGGGTGACTGGGTGGAGCAATGAGATGGAAGTGCTGAGACAGAAAGGAGAAGAGAGCCAATGCCAGGCTGGAAAGAAAGGTCCTGGAAGATCCTGTCTGCTGCTGAGCCTGTCCAGAGCCCCTCCAGGTCCTGCTCCCTTCTCCACTGCCAAATCCCAGGAACTGAAACAGCCTGTCTAGGTTCCACTTTCACCTCTGCATGAGTTTTCATGAACACAAAATTGTCCACAATATTGTGCTTGATGGGGTGCTAGCCCTCTGTCCTTAGCCTGGACCCCTGGCAGTGGGCATAAGGCATCACCACAATGGGGCTATCCACTTCCCCCTTCAGATTAGGGCCTTGTTATAACTTCTCCTTCCAGCAAATCCATCCCTGAGTTGGATTTCAGTCTGTTACTTAGGCTTGCTAATTGTAGGAAAAATACCATACTTTGTTACACTGGCTCCCGCTAGAACAATTTGCTTTTCTCTTCTCTTTTTAATTATCAGTCAAAAATCTCTGGTGTTTTTTTATTAAAGTCTACAAGTTATAAGTTGTTGCAAGCAAGGGAATTCTCAACCCATTGAAAAAAGAGGCAAGTCCTAATTTGCAAAAACAACTGCAATCCCCATATCCCAGAAATAGTGGAATAAGATGGTCAGTTTTTTCTTTTCTTCATTGGGTCTATTGATAAAAAACCACAAAGGTTGCTTGCCAGTGAGCCCAGTCCTTTTCATATGAATGAGAGAAGCCCAAAGAGATACTGACTCAGAGAGGAGGCATAGAGGTTGTATGAACAATTAGCACCTCATTGTTAGTCCTAATGACTCACCTTTGTTGCAATTCTAATCTACTGCCTTAAGCAACTTTCACCCCAAGCCACTCCTCCAGCCTCTCAGTAGCCCGTGAGCCAGGCTGCCACTTTTGGCCAAATCGCCCAGTCTCTGGCATGGGGGGAGGCAGCAGTATGGCCCCACAGTGTTCTGGGTGGCTGCCCCTCTCACCTTACCCTAAGGATGGCCCTGGGCACAGGCACCACCCTAATGCTATGTCCCTAACCTGCCCACCATCTGCTCTCTCCCACTCTGATAAAGAGCCCCTCCAGTACCCCATGCACCAGAAGCTCCACCCCTTCACCCCCTGCCCATCCACACATCCACAGGGCTGAAGGCTGATACTCCATCTAGGTGCCCGTCACTCTGGGCTGGGAGTTTCCAAAGCAGCTAGGGATTCAAACCCATTGACCAACTAGGGAAACTAAGGCAGAGAGCTCCTATGACCATGGCAAAGAGGCACACACCAATTGTGCTGTGATGGTGCACAGCACCTCCTGTTCAATGCCCTTGACAGTGCCTGGGACCTGCCTTGCCCAACCAGCAAGGTGTTCACTTCCACACCACTCTGGAACTGTGGGATTGGCCATCTCCTTTTGTATCTGAAAGGAGATCAGGACAGACAGCTGGCCAAAGCACTGCTAATGCCAGAAGAATAAGCAATCAGACCCTTGTCTGGCTGCCTTTTACCAAAGCACCTTCCAAAGATGGGTTAAAGTTTTTAGCCCTGCCTTTTAATAGATGGAGAGGCTGAGGCACCATCAGCCAGGACACCTCCAAAGCCCCTGTAGATGGGCACAGCACAGGATCTGTCAGATGGGCACTTTCTGAAATTGCTCAAGGAGCTACACCATCTGGTGGCCTGTGAACCACCTTTATTACAGACTGTAGTCCAACCTCAGTCCTCCAGCCATATCCCTTTCACTTCTCACCTTCTGGGATACACTTGAATCCCAGCTGACCCACTGTGTCAATAGCCATCAATTGACTCACCACACATGGATGATTTAGGTGAGGCAGGAGGTACCCAGGACTGCCCACTTCCTCAGGCCCCAGCCCAGGGACACTATGCCCTCCAACCAGGCACCACCTCAATCCCCAACTCACTTCTGCCCACAGTTCAGTAGGTCTCCTGGAGCACATCCACACTTCCCCCAGGTTCCTTTCATTCTTGTATCAGGGCCTGAGCTATAGTTAAACCCCAGCAGCCCCCACAAAGCTGCCCCCATGCCTAGCTCTCACAGCCAGCTCAACACTGTCCTCCACCCCCACAAACCAGGAGAAAACTGTCCAGAGCTGGTGCTGCAGACTGCTTATATACAAGGCTCCTGGTCCCTGATTGGCTCTGCAGCAGCCTGCTCCCATTGGCTGTAGCAGTCTGCAGGGTTTTTAACCCCTTTTCTGCCAGAGTGGGGAAATCTGCCCCATTACAGTCCCACACCAAGTCCCTGGCAGAGACCACCTGCTGGTAAGTGCTTCACACACAGGGAAACAGTGCCAACTGTGTTTTTTTTCTTTTTTTAAAACAGATTTAATTTCAAAATATTGATAAACCAGAGGCAGTCACTGCATTTTATACACACCAGAAATATGAGCCGTCTGAGACCCCAACCTGGGGAATGAGAGGTCTCAGTTAAAATGATAAGGGTTTGGGATGGCTTCTTTACCCCTCCTCGTCTTCCAAGCCACCACTCTTGGTCTGGTTCTGTTTGTGGCCTCCCCAGTGCTACCCAGCTCCCTTGGCAGGGCACAGGAAAGCCAGATCTTGGTAGCCATGTACAAGATGTGGCAAGAGCTGACAGCCTTTGACAGGGAATTTCTAATGCAGGAGGGATGTATATACAAGGATACCGAGCAGCAGCAAGAGCTCCTGGCTGGTCTGGCCCTGGGCATCTCGCCAGTCTGTGCCCTGTCCATGGACCCCAAGATCACAATCTTTGACTCTTTCACTTTCACAGACCCCTCCCAGAGCAATCAAAATGCTGCACCTAGGTGAGCAAATAGGGGGGTGAGCAAAAAGGGGGAGTACCTACAGGGGCATCCTTGAGTTTGGTCAGCTGAACAGTGTGAGTGTGGCTGACTCTGGTGTAAGGATATATATATATATCTGAGATCAGGGCCACCATGCTAGGTGCTGTACGCACGCAGAACAGAGACAGGCCTGGGGTTTGTGAAGCAGCATGAAATCTGTGTTGTAAACAGCATCTCAGCTCCCCAGCAGACCCCACAGTCCTGGGCAAGCGCTGTGCTTGCTGCTTGTGTAGTGGGTGGGTGGGCACGGAAATGGTTAGAGTAAAATCTAGGGCAGCCAATTTGGGTTGGACGCACGCCTGGAGGTTTCATCGCACGACAGCACCTTTCATGCAAGACCAAACTTGAATTTCCGTAGACTCCAGGATAACTCCCCAAGGGCTGGCTGCCCTGGTCACACTGCGAGCGTTGCACAGCCAGGTGTTCAACAACGTCTGTTTCAAAACCTGCAAGGCTGCTTCATAGCCACACCACAGCCAGGACTTTTGGAAGAAGCTGTAGGAAGCTCCAATTGGTTCATCCTAGGTGCCATGTGTGATGCTGGACTTTAGTGGAACGAGGACTCCGCACCTTCCCCAGGCGGTATGGGAGGGCTGGCTCCAACCACAGTTTTCTGTGTTGAGGTTCAACTCCGCCTGGGTTAACACTCTATCGAATCCTCCAGGAGCTGCATCAATGTGACGGGCATCCGGACATCGCTGACAGGCAGGGGTGCCAGAGGATCCTGGCATGTGGGCGCTCCAGGCACTGGAGCCTTCTCCTCCTCCTGCATCTCTTCGTTCCTCTCCTCCAGCACTGGCAGCTCGGGCAGGAGCTCAAGCTGCCTGCTCAGGGCCAGGGGCTGGAGGCTGGAGGCCGTGGTGCTGCTGTCGGCCCTGCTGGCACCAGAGGGGGAGGTGCTTGGGCAAGTTGGTTGGGGTCTTGTGACTACGGACCCCCCTTCACTGGCTGTGCAGTTTGGCAGGGGCTGGCTGGCAGCAGGCGGTTCCTTTTCACTCAAGCCCGCATCCCCCTGGCCTGGAGCTTGCGGCTTATCTCGCGAAGCTTCGCTTAGCTTCATTTCCTGGCTGGGCCCCGTCTCTTGACTCCCCATCCCAGCCTCCGTGTGCTCTTGCTGGCTGCCTGACTGCCCGTCTTGTGGCTGGGTCTCTTCTTCCTTCTCTGCTGTCTGGGCCTCCACAGTGCCCTCCTTGGTGTTGGCACTGCCCTTCTCGGGTGGCACCTCATCTTTCTGACTGGCATCTTTACAGCTTGATGGCTCAAGCGTCTGTCCATTGGCCAAGGGAGTCACTGCACTGTCCCCCTGCTCTGGGGGCGCTGGCCCTGTCCTGCTTTTTGCTCCGAGCAAGCCATCGCCTTGCCCTACAGAGTTGGCCAAGAGGCTCATCTTGCTGGTGTCAGCCAGCTCACTCCGTCCTGTTGGTGTGGCATGGGCCAGGCAGCCCCTGGAGCTCTCTGGCATCACATCTCCCAAGTCGCTGTAGCCTTCGTTCTGAAAGTAAATGTGGCCAGAGTGGTGAGGTGACTTCCCAGCATTGACCTGTGGAGGCAGAGGAAAAGGATCAGCTACTGAAAGGCTGGGGACACCGGAGGAAAATAAACCCCCACACATGCTAACACTACTGGGAAGAGAGTGCAGGAACCAGTCATGTCCTGAGTGGGATCATGTTAGCCTGATCTGGACACTGTGTGGGCAGGATTTTCCAATGCGCTCAGCCCTGCTCTGCTCCCACGTGTGTCCCCAGCAGATCTCCGAGCAAGGAAGGACTCTGGGACCACCGAAAGCTGGGAATTGTCACCTCATTGGCCCACCTTAAACCAGTGGTCTCAAACTCAAATCACCATGAGGGCTGCATGAGGACTGGTAGAGGGCCGCATGAGCACTAGGACGTTAGTCTGAGGGCTACACCACTGAAACCTTTTCATATAACAATATTGCAAATATCAGTAACAATCATGTTGTCGTGGGCCACAGGAGATAGCTTTAGGGGCTGCATGTGGCCCGCAGGCCATGTGTTTGAGACCTTTGCCTTAAACTGTGGCTAGCCCTTGGCCCTGATCTAGGTGCACAGAGGGATGGAGCTGCTGACTGTGCCCAGGTGGAGTTGCACCAGCTGATGCAGAGTGAGCCCCATTTACTCTAAGAAGCAAGCAAGGAGTCCTGTGGCACTTAAAGACTAACAGATTTTTTTTATCACATGAGCTTTCGTGGGAGAAAATCCCACTGACACAAAATCCCACTTTGTTGATGAGATTTTCTCCCACAAAAGCTCATGTGATAAAAAAATCTGTTAGTCTTTAAGTGCCACAGGACTCCTTGCTTGCTT